>CAUYON010062118.1:0-63274 GCA_963573935.1 Arctocebus calabarensis
CCCAGCTACTAGGGAGGCTGAGGCAAGAGAATCGCTTAAGCCCAAGAGCTGGAGGTTGCTGTGAGCAGTGTGACGCCACGGCACTCTACCCAGGGCGATAAAGTGAGACTCTGTCTCTACAAAAAAAAAAAAAAAAAGAAAGCCTCCAAAAATGACAGGTCAAACTGACTGCCTCTTCTGTTTCAGATCCACCGTCACTAGGGAGGCCACATCCTAGGTCCAAAGTCTGGCTCGCATTGCCACGCTGGAAAAGGCAAAGGCTAAGGAACTTGCCACTAAACTGGGCTAAAGGTACACTGTTGAGTTTTCTGTACCTAAAAATAGTAAATATTCAAGCCAACATCTTGAGCATCTTTGGGGCTGAAAGTAGTTGGATTTGGGGTTGTCAAGTAAATTCTTTTCTTTTCTTTTTTTTTGCAGTTTTTGGCTGGGGCTGAGTTTGAACCCGCCACCTCCGGCATATGGAGCCAGAGCCCCACTCCTTTGAGCCACCGGCACCGCCCGTCAAGTAAATTCTAAATGCAAGGGTACACAGGCTTTTTTTAAAACTCAAATTCATGGATAAGCTATCAATACTTGCTAATCTAATCCTCTCATGATACATAATCATAGAATATGGGCAAATGCCTCAGGCCCCAAGCATTGGAGAGTCCCTTATAAGGCAGTGGCTCTAAAAACAACAATAACAAACCACTAACCAAAGAAAAACAGTCCTTAGCAAGAAGAAGAGCTATCTATGTGCTGATGTTTGAAGCCCAGAGTCACTGTTTCACCCTTTCTTCTGGTCCTGAAGGCCAAGTGGATGGACCAGGCCTGCTCCTCTAATCATGTGCACTTCATCCTGCCTGTCATCCTTATATGCTGTGTTTTTGCTCTCAAATCCGTCTTTCATTTATAAAAACGTCTGCTGAGTGGTAAGTGTGGGAATAGGTGATGCTAATGTGATCTGTTCTGGGCTCTACATGCCCAAACATAGCTCCAAGTACCCACTTCTTAGGGTCAGTCAATCTTAAAAATAGTCCTCACTTTTTTATGCCACTTTTTACTTCCTAACATTATGTTTCTGTTTGCCTATTGTCTATCTCCCCAGTAAAATATGAACTCCTTAAGGTTATATCTTTTATCTCTTATTCATCAATACTTATTTAGAGTCTAAAAATTATACATAAAATTGTTGCTGATCATAGGATCAAGAGCCCTCTATCCTCTAAGAAGTTCACAGAACTGCTCACAGACGCTATCTTTTTCTCCCACTGAGGAGAAAACAGTGAGCGACAAATATTCAGTGTTTGTCTGAACACCATCCACAAAACCAGATAGTGTCAAAGGTCTGGGGCTCGGTGCTTAAATATTATCCCTGCTGCCAAATCACCTTCACATAGCAGATAAATACATTCTTCAGAGATGCTTCCCCTGAGCTCATCCATCAGACAGAGGTTTCTTTTTAACATTTTTGTCACTGGTGCCCAGTCTGGAGCTCCAAATGTCTGTCATTTTCCAGCCTTATCCAAAGACCTGAGGTCAGATGCCATTTCTGTTTTTCCACCCAAAGCCATTTATTCTCTCTGGGAGTTGGAAGCCAACAGCTCCATGGCTGCCCTCCTCCAGCCTGGAGGTGCTCCAGAAAATTCCAGCCCTCCCCCATTGCTTCAAGCTCTCTTTGGGCCATAGGGAACGGAGGGATGACAAGGCAGAGCCTGTGGCACCCCTGCTGATGAAGCAATCTCCCAGATTGCAAGGCCAGCTGTTCACATACACTGCAGTCAACCAAGGGGAATCACAGAGACAGATGCCTCAAGCTCCCGGTTATGGAGATTTTGAAGGAGGCTCCAACAGGGCCCACAATTTGCCCTTTGCTTTGCTGAGGATGCCCACAGCTTGAAGATCAAATGGAGAATGCAAGAATGGAAATCATCACGTTAGAAAAGTGCCAAAAACCCCCAAAGACACAAAGATGGCCCTCAACTGAAAGGAAGAGAAAAGAGGTAAAAGAAAAAGAATCAGTTTCCTACCAGGCAAGCTGCTTTCTGTTTAAAATATAAAAGATGAGAAGTGTGGGCATGACAATAATGACTGTTGTGACTTTTTTAATTAAAGAAAAATCAATAACGTGTGTTATGGATGAAAGATGGGTTGGCCGTGTTTAGGTCCACTGCCTGTGACTCGGAAACGTGCATACCCAGCCCCGTCGGCTCATCCTGCACAGGCGACAAGTCATTTCTCAGTAGGCCAAGGAGGCAGGAGAAGGATGGGAACTGTCTACTGGGAGGGGTGGGGAGAAACAGTTCCCAGAGTGGAGTGGGGGGAGAAGTGAAACGCTTTTCCTGCCACCCACCAGGAACCCTCCTTTCATTCCCTCAGTCCCACTTTAAGGAGGTAACATGAAAAAGAGAACTGGGGGGAAAGGGAGGAAATGGCAAAGGAAAGAGAAAATTGGGGAACAGTAAGAACAGGAACAAACATGACACACCCGGGCCTCCGTGTTCCTGCTCTCCCCCTGGCAGCACATGTCATAAGAACAAGGCAGAGTCACTCAGGCTGGGGCCCATAGGACACAGCTGGTCTGGCTGGTTTGGGTCCTAAGGGGCCTTCACCTCCTGTCTCCCATTCTTATTATTTTGTAAACTGAGCTCCCACCCTGAATAGTTTAGGTCGATTGAGTTAGGAGATTAACTTTTGTTTTATTTTTTAAATTAAATCATGGTCGTGTACATAGATAAATCATAGAGTACAATGTGCTGGTTTTATATACAATTTGAAATATTTTCATCGACCTGGTTGACATAGCTTTCATGGCATTTTCTTCGTTATTGTGTGCAGACATTTATAATCTACATTTAATTGCTTCTGGGCCTTTTGGCTAAGATCAAGTGTATAACCTACATTTAGTAAGTTTCACCTGTATCCTTCTAAGATGCACCCTAAGTGTGGACCCATCAATTACTCTCCATTCGCCCATCCTTCTCCCTCTCCTCCCTTGCTTCTTTCCCCATGTTCTTGTGCTGTAATTGGGTTTTAGCCTTCATATGAAAGCTACAAATTAGTTTCATAGTAGGGTTGAGTACATTGGATACTTTTTCTTCCATTCTTGGGATACTTTGCTATAGGAATATTTTCCAGCTCCATCCATGTAAGCATGAAAGAGGTGAAGTCTCCATCCTTCTTTAGGGCTGCATAATATTCCACGGTGTACATATACCACAATTTATTAGTCCATTCATGGGTTGATGGGCACTTGGGCTTCTTCCATGACTTGGCAATTATGAATTGGGCTGCAATAAACATTCTGATACAGGTATCTTTGTTATAACGTGATTTTGGTCTTCTGGATCTATACCTAGCAGAGGAATTATAGGATTGAACAACAATTGAATCTATTTTTAGATTTCTAAGTATTCTCCAGATATCTTTCCAAAAGGACCGTATTAGATTGCATCCCCACCAGCAATGTAGTAGTGTTCCCTTTTCTCCACATCAGCACCAGCATCTCTGGTTTGGGGGTTTTGTGATGTGGAGATTAACTTTTGAATTGGAAGTCTCGTAATAGGTCACTGAGTTATGCTGATTATTATTTAAAATAAGAGTTAATGTGGTCTTTGCTTTGAACTTTGATGTATAAAACTATGATTTTGGAAATGGAAGGATAGAACAGTCTTGGAGAAGCATGCAACCTTTTATGAGATTCTCACAGTCTCCGAGATATACCCAATTTGTCTAACCGGGAGGAGGGCAGATAGTAGCATTGCAGTATAGGTTGAGCATCCCTAATCTGAAAATCAAAACCTAACAATGCTCCAAAATCAGAAACTTTTTGAGTGCTGACAGGATGCCACAGTGGAAAATTCCACACCTGATCTCATGCGGCAGGCCACAGTTAAAACTTTACTTGAGGCACAACATTTTTAAAAATATCGTATAAAACTACATTCAGGCTATGCGTGAAGGTGTATACAGAACATAAATAAATTTTGTGTTTAGGCTTGAGTTCCATTTCCAATATATCTTAATAGGTATATGCAATTATTCCAAAATCCAGAAGAATCTAATATTTGAAACAATTCTTGTCCCAACCATTTTGGATGAGGGATATTCAGCCTGTAGAAATACTACAACCCAGTTCATTTTCCAAATAGCCATTGGTATTCTGCAGGCTCCTAGTGACGAAGACCAGTAATGTTTCTTGAAAGCCATTCAGAGAAGTCCCCTGAACCTGGTGTTAGACAAAAATTCAAATGCATATTTTTCAAATAAGAGAAAGTCAGCTGCTCTTAAAGCTACTCTTTGCCTTATAATCAGTTGTGAATTAAAAGAACACAAAATATATCTCTAATGAAAAAGCATAGGTTGATTATAAAACTTTAAAGGGGCAAGAGAACTTTTTAAATGAAATATTGTTGATGTTATGTTTGGAGATGAATTCAGATTTTAGGTCTAGAGGCTGCTGGGAAGTGGAGGATGAGTGAAAGTTCTGCTCTTGAATCTTAGCTCACCATGATAGATAGGCTCATCCAGACAAGTGGTAGCAAGTTAGAGGACCCATAGTTCCTGATTTTAAAGCTTACTGTAAAGCTAGAATTATTTTTGTAATGATTACTGGCATAAAAATAGACATATAGGCTAGAACTGAAAGTCTGTACATCAGTGGTCAGTGGATTTTCCACAAGGGTGTCAAACCATTTATGAGGAGATAATAGAATTGTCAACAAAAAGTGCTGAGTTAGCTGAATATCTACATGCAATAAAAGAAAATTGGACCCCTACTGTGCTCCGTATAAAAAACTTAACTCATAATGAATGAAAGACCAAACTACAAGAGCTAAAATTATCAAACTCTTAGAAGATAACATAGGGATAAACATTCATGACCTTGGATTGGGCAATGTCTTCTTAGTTATGACACCTCCAAAGCAGGAGTAAAAGAAGAAAAATTGGACTTCATAAAAATTTTGTGCATCAAAGGACATTGTCCAGAAAGTATATATGCAAAAAGACAAGCCACGGCATGGAAGAAAATATTTATCAATTATGTATCTGATAAGGGTATCCAGAATATGTGAAGAAATCTTACAACTCAACAACAAAAAGATAATTCAAATATGGGCAAAGGACTTGAGTAGACATTTCTGCAAAGACTATATACAATGGGCAAGAAGCACATGTAAAGATGATAAACATCATTAGTCATCAGGGAAATGCAATTCTAAAATGCACTGAGATACCACTTCACCACCCGTTAGGATTACTATAATAGTAATAATTTTTTGAAGACAGAAACTAACAAGTGTTGGTGAAAATATGAAGAAATTGCAAGTTTTGTGCATTGCTGATGGGAATATAAATTGGTTCAGCCACTGTGGAAAATAGTTCAGCATTCCCTTAAACAATGTAAAACAAAGTTACCATATGCCTGGCAATTCTCCTCCTACATATGTCCCCAAGATAATTGAAAACAGGTAATCAAATACTTATACATGAATGTTCATAGCAACCATAGCCAACCCAAATGTCCATCAATGGATAAATAGATGAACCAATTATAGTGTGTACATCAAGGGAATATTATTCATCCATAAAAACGAAGTACTAATGCGTGCTATGATAGAAATCAACCTCACACCATGATGCTAAGCGTAGTTAGCATCATGTAACTAAAGAGTTACATACTACATGATTCCATGTATATGAAATATCAAAATAGGTAAATCCATAGAAACAGAAAGTGGATTGGTGCTTGCCAGGGGCTTGGAGGAGGAAGAAATGGGGATTAACTGTTTAATGGGTGCAAGATTCTGTCTTGAAGTAAAGAAAAGGTTTTGAACCTAGATAGAGGTGGTGGTTGCACAATATTGTGCATGTCGGTGAATTGTTCCATGTTATACAATTTTTTGAGTAAAAAGTAATTAATAAAAATATCAATTTTGTTAACCAAATTAACTAAAATGAGAAAGAGAAAGAGAGAGAGAGGGAGAGAGCACATGGGCGTGCTGGTATGTGGCTGAGATGCCCGCTATGCCAGGGACGGTCCCCACATGGCCTCCTTTCCAAGACGGCCTCCCAGGCAGCAACTTTAAAGCCTCCCCCCGCCCCCTTTGGCCTTTGGCCGTAAAAGCACATATGCAACCTGGAGGAGGGAAGGCCAAGGTGGATCATTTTCTCATAATAGACCAAACCACCCAGGCCAGTGAGACTGAAGGGAAAAGTACTAAGGTTATGGGTTAAGGAACTGAGAGCTAGATATTTTTGTAATTGCAGTGATTATAGGACTGGCATTTTAAAACAATTATTACTTTTTTCTTTCTTTCTTTCTTTTTTTAAAGAAGCAAACCCATACACCTAGCACTCATTTTCAGTTGTCTCTCCTGGCCGAGTTACTTCCGATTAAGCTTCTGGAAATAGCTCGGCTTGATAACACATGCAAAATACGCAGGTGTCCATGGCTCAGGAGGCTGAGATTCACCGAAGTTTCCATGGCCCCTTCTCACTGCTCATGGGTTTAATAATATCAGCTAGCTGGCCTTCCTACTGCTCAGAAAATTTCACTCCTGTGGCTTCTTGGCTAGTTTCGAGGAATCACTGTATGAGGTGAGTGAACTCGTCAGCGTGTTGGTATTTAAACTGTGGTCAGACAGTTAAAAAAAAATGAAGAGAAGGCTTAGTTCACAAAAAACATTCATGAATGATACTCTTTTTCCTTGTCGTCCCTAGCAGGGTATAAAATAAATCTGTTTACATCCAGAATAAAAATGAAAGTGCCGAGAATTATTGTTTTTAAGTGTCTTGCCTTAGGAAAAAAATTAAAAGATGCATTAAATAAAAAAATGCTTAAGACAATGTGGCGATTTTGTTCCAGAGAAACATTTGGGCCCTTTTCCTGGGAAAGGGGGTTAAAAGGTTGTCAGTGCTTTCTCCGGGGGCTCCGTCTGACAGTGAACATGTGTTTCCTCCCTTTAATCGACTCGCCAGTAGCCAGAAAGCTGCTTGTTTTCTGCAGAGGTTGTCAAAAATGATTTCAGTCTGGAGACGATGAATGATAAAAGAGGTTTTCAAACACGGTTTTGCACTGTAGCGTTTGCAGCCCCAGAGAGGAAAGATTGTATTACAATCATGGTGCAAAGGGCTGTGTTCCTTGGCAAGAAGGCAGAATCTCCCTCGACCTGTTGGATGCTTCCTGGTGTCTTAGGGAGCTGGACAGGACAGGACAGGACTCAATTAAGGGGACTCTCCAGAAAAGTGGAGCTCTTGAAGCAGCACCATGTGGAGAAGGAAACCCCAAAGCCTCTCCCGGAGCTCTTTTTTTTCCTACAATCCACGTGGGTCTGGTTCTGTTTGAGGGCTGCTTTTAGGACCAAAGGGCAGGGCAGACTTCAGAGATCCCAGCAGCGGGTGCAGCAGTGGGCCCCGCTCTGTTCTGCTCCACTGGGGCTGCTGCCTTTCCGCAGGCAGGGCAGGGCGCTTAGGTGCCCTCCGCATTTCCTCCTTTGGATTTATGGGCATCAGAAGCCATTTCTGATGGGGTGTGTGTTTAGAAAACGAGAGAGGTTAGTTCTGCCTTCCCAAAACACATGACGTAATCCAGGCATGCAAAGAAAAATGAGGCTCCCTGTTCCCTGACGTTTCCATTTTCTCAAGAGGGGAAAAAAGTAAAAGCTGCCATTGTTTCAATTTAGCAGTTCTCTCTTTAAATTTACTCCCCCCCCCCCCAATTCCTGTTTTATTCTTCCAATAGAACCCACTTTTGGAAAGCCCGGAACGGTACACGTGGAACATATCTAATGGATGATAAACTCAGCAGCTATTTGCATTTCAAGCATAAAATTATGTCCTTCACTTTACATCCACATAAGGATTCATTGCAGTTACTTTGGCCAAAAGAAGCTCCCTGGAGCATATTTGAGATTCAGTTTACAAAAGCAAAATTTGATTTATCTACAGCTTTTCCAGAACACATCAATGACATAAATCAAGATGTTGGGTACAGCCACTCTTAAGAACGTCCCATTAAACTCTCAAGCTGAAAAAGAAAAGCCAAGACAAAAGTTTCCTAGAACCTAAGGCTGAAAACATGTTTCACACAGAAGGTTTT
Source organism: Arctocebus calabarensis (assembly GCA_963573935.1). NCBI lineage: Eukaryota > Metazoa > Chordata > Mammalia > Primates > Lorisidae > Arctocebus > Arctocebus calabarensis. The sequence continues at coordinate 8,084 of CAUYON010062118.1, forward strand.
TATTATTATCTTCTTAATGATATACATGGATACCATTTAAATCTTTTTCCTCTGCTTGCCTAGCTGGATTCCATAACATCTCACCATCAGTAACTTGTATTCCATTCTTTATTATTTCTGACAATATTAAAAATATCATTAGCTCACCAGTGGCAAATATTTCCACCACTATAGAAAGTTCAGGCTGATAGGCAGGAACTTGCATCCAGCAGCCCAGGAGACCAAACAAAGGCGACTTGGGAAAGCCAGGCCCTGAACTGGCTTCTGCATCTGATTCTAATTTCTCCTCCAACTACACAGTATTGTCACCACACAACTCATTCTCTGCCCGTCATCGGGAAAGCAATGTGGATGAGGAAGGTCAGAGGCACCACGTAACAGGTGCACAGACAGACTTGGGTAACGAGTTTCAGTCATCCCAGACTCTGGTTGTAAATATATCCCTGGTTTCAGCTTTTGCTATCTAAGCTAATGATATATGCCATGAGTTGACAAACGCGACAGTCTCAGGGAAGGACAAACTTTTCAACTAGTAACTCTGTGAAGTCTGAGCTGATGATCTTTTTGGTGCCAACCTATTTGGCCAATGTCAGAGCGATTTGGCTAAGTGGGCTCAGTCAACTGTTTTCAGTCTATTATAGTTCATAATCCCTATTCAGGATAGAGTGTGCTGCTGCCTAATGAATGTGGTAATGGAATCCTGGTGTATGCTTTTCCACAGCAGGGCGCAGATTAGCGTAAGTGTCATATTCTGTAGGCTTGCCCCCTTAGTTCTCAGGCGTTGCGTTTGCTGTGGATTTTTCAATTGGATAATAATAAGATGAATGTGGCCCACGTATGCAGAGAAAGCACACCATTTTTAGAAGGCAATCGGTAATAAATCTCACCTGGTGGTTCACTATGATAGATTAACTTTGCACTTTTGCTTTAAAATGTAATATTCTACACCGAGGATCCTGTAATCTGAGCAAGGAAGAATTAGATTGAATTTCAGGCCAAGTTTTAAAGAATGTTGTCATTTGTGACCATGAGGTTAAGGAATTCTTTATAGTTCTCCCAGTTTGCCATACTTGTGGTGAGTTCAAAGCTTTATTTGCATGTCACGATTACTCAGAGCTGATGTTTTGTTCTCAGAGATGCCAAATGGGAGGGAAAGATACTCTTGATAGGAAAATTTCATGGGAAGAAACAGAGTCTAGGGCGATGGGGAGGTTGGAAAAGTAAGCTGACTCTCCTGTTCTGCTTTAAGCGTTCTCATTTAGGAGCCAAATGGAAAGGCAAGATACAAGGACATTTGTCAAAAGGCATTTTTTTCTATCGTCCTTAGAAAAGTGCACTTTGGCTAAATATCAACCAGATCATTTAAGTTTTCTTACAATAGGAATTACACCTCACAGTGCTCACACTATTTTGCATTTCTAGAAAACTGTTGTCAAACTTCTTTCTGACGCTAAAGAATTTCACGATAGCCAAGACATGGAATCAACTTATATTGATTCAGTGAATGGATAAATGCAATGTGGCATTTGACATGGTGGAATATTATTTGGTTATAAAAAGGAGGAGATTCTGTCAACACACATGACCCTGAAGGACATTATGAAACAAGCCAGGCACAGAAAGATGAACACCACATGATTTCACATACATGTGGGATCTAAAAAAGTTAAACTGACAGGAGTACAGAGTAGAACAGAAGCTACCAGGGGCTGTTGTGGAGAATGGTTGGGAGAGAGGTTTGTAAAAAGTACAGAACTGTAGCTTGACAGGAGGAAAAACTCCAAGAGAGCGATTGTACAACATGGGGACTGTAGTTAATAGTAGCAATTGTACAACATGGGGACTGTAGTTAATAGTATATTTATGTGGGCAGTGCCTGTAGCTCAGCAAGTAGGGCTCGACCCCATATACCGAGGGCTGGGGGTTCAAACCCGGCCCCAGCCAAACTGCATCAAAAATTAGCTGGGCGCTGTGGCGGGTGCCTGTAGTCCCAGCTACTTGGGAGGCTGAGGCAAGGGAATCGCTTGAGCCCAAGAGCTGGAGGTTGCTGTGAGCTGTGACTCCACTGCACTCCACCAAGTGCGATAGAGTGAGACTCTGTCTCCACACACACACACAAGTATATTTATGTAAATTGCTGGGAGAATAGATTTTAAGTATTCTCACCACTAAAAGGACAATTATGTGAAGTAATATGTATGTTAATTAGCTCAGTTTAGCCATTCTACAATGTAGGAAGTCTAACAATTAAGTTTGCAAACTTGCCACTGCGTACTAACGCTGGCGGCACTGAGCTAACAGCAGAGCAAGGGCTCGTGACCTTGGTTTATCAGAATCTCAGAACTGTGTTCTCACTGAGTGGTGTTCACTATTGTTCTAGTGTGTTTTTGTGTGCAGTCAAGAGACCATCAGAGCTTGAATTAGAGCAACAAACAAACATTAAATTTCTCATTAAACTTGGCAAGAGCAGAAGTAACACCAAGGACATAGTAGTTGAAGTTTATGAGGGTAATGCCATGAAGAAAACCACAGTGAACAAATGGATTAAATGTTTTTCTGCGGGGAGAGAAAGCATCACTGATGAAGAGGGGTCAGGGATGGCTAATAATAAACAGTAGTGACAAAAGCATTGCAAAAATTCATTGAATTGTGAGTGAAAACATTGGCTGACTGGAAGTAGCATAGCAGACCAAGTAAACATTAATAAAGAACCAGTTAGGAAAATTATAACTGAAAATCTTAGCCAACAATTCCTGGCTCTTGCATCATGACAATGTACCTGCTTACACAGCACCGTCTTCAAAGGAGTTTTTAGCCAGTAAACAAATAACTGTTTTGGAACACCCTCCCTGGTCACCTGACCTGGCCCACAAGTGACTTTCTTCTTCTTCTTCTTCTTTTTTTTTTTTTTTAATTATTAAATCTTAGCTGTGTACGATAGTGCAATCAAGGGGTACAATGTGCTGGTTTCATATACAATTGACTTCCTTCTTTACTTGAAGACAAAGGTAATATTGAAAGGAAGACATTTTGATAACATTCGGGACATCAAGGACAATGGCAGCTTTGATGGCCGTTCCAGAAAAGGAGTTGCCAAATTATTTGAAGAAAGGACTAGGCACCTTCATCCATGCAGAATTTCCCAAATCAAGTACCTCGAAGGAAACATAGTGACATTCAGCAATGAAGCGTGCAGCACTTTTCCTGGGGTAAGTTCGTGAACTTGTCAATCCTTCGTATATAAATTTGAAAACGTCATCTTGCACATGGTATTATACATACACTGTCATTGGTCACTATTGATCATCCCAGCGTCGATGACTCTGGTAAAACTTAAGGTAAAGATCGGGGGCCCCTCCCCACCTCCCAACTCTTTCTGCTGCCCATGCACAGATAGTTTATTTAGTTTCAATTATTGGACTCATTAAGTCATATAAATGAAACTTCATAGTTCCTCCCCCCCCCCCGCACTTGCTCCATGTTTTGGCTCCTACAGCATTTCTGCTAAAAAAAGAGAGCAGTGAGTTAAGGGTGAGGGAACTCTCAATGAACCTGAGTGCTCAGCTGCTCCTTGGGGAGGAGGTGCTGCTCGGAGAGTCCCCGGATTTATGACTTGATTAAGGAGAGTGTAGGTCTGTGGCATGTTCACTGCTTAAGTGGCGGTTTAGTGTGACTAATCAAAGTGGGTTTTCCCGGCACCCAGTAAGGATCCATATATATAGGAAAGGCTTGTCTGTTGCTTTTAAGTATGGCGGCAGGGGATTGGCCTGAGCCTATTAATCAGTCTAAGGTAAGTGCTGCCTATATCTCGTATTTTAATCTCCTCCTTTCTGCTGCGTTAGAGAAATTATACCTGTGGCTGTAATAACATTTAGAAATGAAATTGTTTGCCAAGTGAATGAGACAATCAAACCAGTCATTTAGAGTTGGGGATTAAATATGAATCTCATTTACCTTTATTATCCGTACGTTTCTCCCTAATCATCATAACTCAGACTATTTAAACTTCATTGAAAATGTAGCCAGTAATGGACTGTCATTAATATTTGTTTGTAACAGTTCCAGCCCTGGCTGAGCAAATCTCAAGAAAGCCAGCCCCTCTCGTTCCATGGTGGGGGTGGGGGAAGAGGCCACATTTGAGGATCTAGGCTGCCTTGGACAACCAGACTCCAGGTGCCAGCTTCCTTCCCAAGCATCTCTTCCTCTCAAAATGATTTCAGCCTATTGAGACTTTCCAGAAAGGAAAAAGCTCCAGCCTCTGCCTCCATGTCAACTTGTCTTTCCAAGTCAGCTCTTCAACGATAAATGCCACCAAGCATTTTAACTGGCAGCACTGACCGCAAAAGGAAATCATGCTGGAAATTTCACTGAGGCTGTTCTGCTCCCCACCCCCCCACCAGCACCTCAGCCCCTTTTAATCTCATCGCCCATTCCCCACAACGTGGGAGGAGGAGACTGGGTGGCAAGGGTATTTAAGACTCTGAGGAAAAGGGCTGTTAAGTCGACCTTGGTAACTTAACTGAAACAGTATATGTGTAAATCCATTGAAAAATCCCTGGCCTTTTACAACTTCTATCCCAATGGAAATCAGATCACAGGACTGTTTACAAGAGACCACGATTCATTTGGATAAAGACCCACGACAGTGTAGCCCAGGATTATTTGAAATTTTAGTAACCTAAGCTTTAAAAAATTCTAAAAGCAAAATAATGAGGGGCAGGTAATTGCCACAAGCTAATTACTTATGATATTGCATATGTATAATGGATGAAAAATCTCCGTAAATGTCAGCTCTTGGCACTTTGGCAATCACTTGTAATTTTTATTGTCTAAAGAAATGTCAACATTTCCATTTTCCCCAACTTTACTTAACCTGGGCCCTCCACATGGCTAAGTGGGCCACCAGAAAAGCACTTTGCACTGTCCTTTTGTCGAGTTTCATGGTTTTGTTACTGAGCCTACAACTATGCTCCGGACAAACAAAAGCATAAAGTGTATACGAAAGAATTTAAATGTTAAAATGAAAATTGATGCATGTGCTCATGACTTTCTGAAAAGTAGGTTTTTAATTTGTGTTTCAGTTAGTCTTTTTATAAGCTTGGATGAAAAATGTAGATTTGGAGATGGGTTTGTTTTTCTGTTCCTTTTTCTCTTCCTTCCCAACCACTTAGAAATAATGACTGTGAGCAAATGAACTCCACTGTAAGACTCCTTAACAATTCAGAAAGAAGCGAGGATGGCGGAAGATCACTGTCAGGGTGAACAAGCCCAAAGGCCGGTGATGGAAACCCATGGCTAGCGGCCGAGTAGGGGTAGGCTGCTCAAGTGCTTCTCTGGGCCTTTGCATCCAGCACGAGGGACCCCAAGGCTTCTGAGGGAGTCTCCAAATCCCATTGACATACACATCAGTGGGAATCAACTAGCTTGCTTGACCAAATGAAACCAAAACAGAAATATACTGAAGGTTAAAGGGGAGTTAAATTGAAATGCGTGGGCTTGAAGAATAATTTGGTACCGTATTTAGACTACTGTATTTTTTGCATTCTGAATTTAAAGTAGCAATCTGTAAAATCTTGTATGCTTCTTTTTATCAAGTTCAGCTTCTAAAGGGAATTTACATTTCTTTGAAAGTTGAAAATAAAATCCCTTAGTCATATTTTCTCTTTACAAAAGGGGATCCCCTTCCCCCACTTCAGAGCTATGTATTGTATTTAGAAAAGCACAGGTTTGGGTGATTTTATTGGGTGTGAAAGACTAGAGGCACCAAAAGAAAAGAAACCCTCCCCATGCCCTAGTCTGGAATGAGTACCGTCAGATGAAAATTCTCTGAAAGGGCATCATTACACCTCTACTTAACACTCTTCTTCCACAGCCTCCATGATGGAATGAATCAGAGAAAGGAGAAAATTTTAAATGAATGATAGGAAAAACCAAAATTACTAGTAAAGAAATCTTCAGTAATTAAGGAGCAATTGAATTCACAGAAACATTAAGCCATGAACCAGTGGTCTGTGGGTTGTTTCTTAAACCCTTATTTATTTTTGGAAAGTATGACCCTTGGATCCTGAATTTGGCTAGCACAAAGGTTTGAAACAAATGTATTTTCCATTTTAGACGGACACATTTCAAAATTTTTTCCTTTAGTAATACACGGCATGTCTACCACATTCTGTCTTCTTATATCAGTATTTTTGGTCTTAAAACAGCTTTAATAGTTTTTGGACTACAACTAAAACGTAATTACTAAGATTTACCCAATCTGTGAAAGAACATATTAGTGAAATTCAAGAACTGGGAAATATTTATGTTACAGCATTAAAAAGGTTCACAGATTCATTTATAACTTTCTGGAACATCTTCTCAGAGTTTTTAGTTGACCAAGCTTAGAATATAAATGGCAGATTGGTAAGTTTATATGTTGATTTAAAAGTTTTTTTTTTCATCAAGACATGACACTGTTGGTGCATTTTGACTCTTTTTGAACACCATGATGATATAGTTATCTTTTTATATCTCTCATCTTAGAATGTTAGCCTATTTTATCATCTTGTTACTGTCATCATTAGAAAGTGACATAAGCCCTAGGTGTCCTCTGATTGTTTGATGTGTGGCTTTGGTCAGGATAAGGCACATGGGACTAATGTAACAAAAGTCTGTCAATCTCGGTAGTGTGACACATGTTTATTTCTTGCTCTTACTGCATTTCCTGTGTAGGTTGATGGAACATTTATCTCGTTTCCATCACCCAGAAACCCAGTCTGATAGAGATTCCATCTCAGCACCTGTTATGGGGCATGTTATGCACTGGAGGCTGAAAGCTTTTCCCAGGAAGCTTTCCACATGCATTTCAGTGCGAAAAGTTCATGGGCAAAAGCAAGTCACAAGAACAGCTTACTTCAAAGGGGCAGAGAAGTGAAATCCTTCCTTGTACCTAAAAGGAAAACTAGATAATTTGTGTGAACAGTTTTAATGTCTATCCTTCTTCTTGTCTTCCCACTAAATTAGACTTTTCTGAAGGCCAGACAGTAAGTCATACTTCACCTGAAATTTGTGAAGCACAAATTATTCATTTAACTCTTTATTGAATTTTGAATAAAAAGGAAAAAGAATAGTCATTTTGAAGATGAAAGCACTGCAGCCTCCATAGCGACCTTGAATGTATTTATCAAGTACCTGCCACCTACCATGTATAGCGATGGCTATGACCCACCAAGTGCCTACTAGGCAGCAGCTACCACGCAGTCTGCTTCACGTATGTTTTTTCTAATTCGAGCATAACTTTCAAAAGGAATTCTTCTTCCTCCAATTTAAGGCATGGTATCATTGGGAGATTAACTAACTTGCCCAAGAATGCACTCGAGTGGATGGCCGAGGGAGAGTGGAGGCACATCTGTGACGCTGCCTTCTGCAGGGCAGAGCTGCCCACAGTGGAACCCCAGCCTTCTGCTGCTACTCAAACATCTCAACGCCCTACTGCCTCAGGGTCTATGCATTTTCTGAGACAGACAGTTAGTTGGAAACCTAGTTTCCCATAATGGCTTAGTCCCTGGGCACCTTCAAGTCTTTGCTCAAAAACCAGGCCTTGTCTGATGACCCTATCTGGACTTTCAAATACACTCTCTCCCCCAAACCCAGTGCCTCCTAGCCCTATCTCCTGTTTTATTCTACCCCTGAGCTTTGTCACATAGTCTCTCCCCCTAACCAGAGTGTAACAAGAATGGGCATTTTGCTCTGTTTTATTCACTGCTGTATCCCCTGTGCCTAGAACTACACCCTAGGCATACTAGCTATTCATCAAACATTTCTCAAATGGAGGAATAAATGAATGATGCCTTAACATCTAGTACTACACAAATTGTTTTAAATGAAGCATATGCATTCATCTTTTGTGATTATTTATTTTGTTATCTATTAAAAAAAAGTTTATATAGCACATCTAATCATCTTCTTGAAGTTGTTATTAATAGTGGTATTATGCTTCCTTTAAAAGCAAATTATCTCAATGTCTCTATCTTGGTCTGGATAAAGGTTGTAAGTATATACAGAGATGGCACCTCGTTGAGCAGTACACTTGAAATCAGTTCATTTTATTTGACATAATTCCCCAATTTAAAAATAGAAAGTTTTAAAATCTATAGTAAAGAAAGCTAATACAAGTCAAAATACTAAGTGTTCAATACTTCAGGCAATAATAGTTGGGTATAGCAAGAATCAGGAATGAGGGCAAGTTGTCAATCAGGTTGCTAAGACCTTACTGTCTCTGAGAGCCTAAGCCCAGTGTTGAAGGGTGGGGGAGATGGAGAAATAACAATGTATCACCATGGAAGACATTTGTCATTTGAGTGATTCAGACAATTAGTGGCCCGTGATTTCAGAGGAGGGAAAAAAACCGGGAAAGCACAGAGTCGGGGGGGGGGGGTGGGAATTGAAGGATGGGCAGGGCGCAGAGGAGCAGGAGTCACCAGGACAGCTCTGTCTCCAGCCCCTCAAGTCAGGACCTGGCTGAGGTGGGTATGGGAAGTCAGCTGCAGAACCAACTTTTGCATTCAACCCCTTGCTGAGTGTTGCGCCTTGTGGGTCCTGAGAAGAAAAGCGAACACCAGCTTCTTTCTGCAGTTGCTGAATATCTGAAATCTGGCTGTGAAGTGTCTTACCTTCTCTATTCGGGAGTCAGGGCCATGGGCGGCACTTGATTCCCTGGAGTGGGGGGGCATCCCTTTGGAGTCTGAGGTTTGTGGAGCTTTTATCTGCCTGTGAACTACATAAATATTGCCTGCTTCAGCGAGGGCTCCCAGGAACAAAAAGCCAGGTTGCCAACATCCTGTGTGACCTTCAGCTATTGCAGAGAAAGCCATAAGACAGTTGAGCCACTGAGGCAGAGTAGCCAGTGCACCATAACGGGGAGGCAGAGTGAGATCCCCCTCCTTTGACGGCTTCTCTGCCAGTGAGCAGCTTTCCTGGGTCACTGACCACATGGCGGCAGACAGTGGGGCTGCAGTAATTGGAAGAGTGATTGTGAAAGACGGTTCTTTGCCATGCAAAGCCATTCACTGGGGAGTTAGCTACAGCATGACACCCCCTTTTACACAGACTTGTCAAAGGCTGCAAGTCAGTGTCCTTTTATTTAATTTGCATGACACTGGCAAGTTATTGACAAAAAACAATAATCAAGTATTTCCCTTGAGAGTGTCTTCGTTTGTGTTCAATTAAAACCAGATACTCAGATTTGGCACCTGGCTCTATTCGCCAAATGGCTTTTGTGCATCTTGGCAGCGCTCACACCAGGGGAGGAAACCGCTGGCAGGGAAGCGGAGGCACCATGAGTCACCCTCCCATGGCTGCCCTTTGTAGCCAGCTCCCTCCGCCACCTCCCCAGATGCACCTTTTGCCACACTGGTCTCCTTTCATCTTGGTTCAAGTCTGAAAGAAAAGAAAATGTAACTTCTAAAATATTTGCAAAGAGAATGCAAGCTCATTACAAAAAGAAAAGAGAGCAAGGGAAAGACTGGTTACACTTAAGGCCACCTGATTGCTCCAAGTTATTTAGGCTTAATTGTTTGGGGGGGGGGAAGCGTTTTAGAGGAAAAAAAGAAAAAGGACAAGGCATATATTTTGCCATCTGTTTTAGCAAGAAATTCCTTTAGTCTGATGCAACCAATTACACTTGGATTGGACTTTTTAAAATTACGGGTACATGAAGCTCTCTGGCAATGATTTTCAAACTTGTCTGTCTTTCTGTTTACACACATCCAAGGAAACCCTATCACAACTGACTTGAAAGCACCAAGTTTACTAGAATGTGTGTCTTTCAAGAGAGTTTTGTTACTCTAGGCACTGGAAAAGGTTGGTTATCACACTTCAGTGAAGCCAGAAGCAGAACAGCATGATGAAGAGCTCATTCTCCCACAACTTTTTCATAATTATTTATCTTTCCCTCCCAATTTAAAGCTCCTTGAAGACAAGGACAGAACCACTTTGCCATCAAGGGCTTATCATCATGCCTCTGTGGGAGTATTTTGTTTGCTTGTTTGTTCATTTGTAGACAGAGCTCACTTTGTTGCCCAGGCTAAAGTGCTATGGTGTCAGCCAAGCTCCCGGCAACCTCAAACTCCTGGGTGCAAATGCTCTTCCTGCCTCAGCCTCCTCTCTGCTGGAGCCTTAACTAAGCTTTTCCACTCAAGCCTCTTGTTGGACCAATCCTCGTATAAGGCTCTATTTTAACAGAAACCCATAAGGCCAAGTCCATCAATGACTTCAGATCTTAAAACACAGCCCACCAAACTCACCACAGACCTGCTGAAAGTTGTATGCATATACAAGCTGGCAGTGAAATTCTTTCTGCCTCTCTATTCCCCATCATGCACCAAAATGAATTTCAAGAAATTTCTATAAACCCATTTTCCCTCAAGACCTCGCCCTCATTAACCTCACCTCCTGTCTCCTAACTCTTTTCTCTAAGCCCCAAGTTATTTGCATACTTGCGCATTATTCTTTGTAATCATTCTCCAGTCTCTCAAGATATTGACACAATCCCTATTGAAATACTAAGAGCAAACCATGATGCACTCTTTACAGGCATGTTACTTTTGTTATCATGTCTTGAATTAAAGGAGCGCAAATCTATTTCTTCCTCATCTATTAGCATTAAAACAGTGCCCTGCCTGATAATTTGTGGAATCATCACAAATAATCTCATACTAACCAGCAAGCCATGGAAGCAGGGAGAAGCCGACCTCCCCGTGACCTAGGGCTGGAGCAGTCCCCCCTGGGGGCAGAGTTGTGATGTGGTTAGGAAAGAACTGACCGGAATCAGCCAACCTGGGTACCGATCCCAGAACTACCCATTTCTACCTGGGAATTCATTTGAATGAATGAATGAGCTAACATTTCTAAGCCTCGGTTTTCTCATCTATAAAATAGGGACAACGTCTACCTCACGGACCATTATGGAGATTTAATGCAACGAGAACTGCCACGTAGGAATTTCATGAAGACCAAATGAGCTAACCTGTGTAAAGCACTCAGCGAAGGTCTGGTAAACAATGGGCGCTCTGCAGTGGAATTACCCCTTTTCCTGTTAGAATTAGGGACAAATATGGCAAGCTTCATGTGTCCCAACACCTGTTCTGCATATATTCTTGTCACCAGTCATCTTTACCAGAGGCTAAGGAAAATTACAAATATGCCCATGTCCCTTGAGAAAACTGGGAAACAGCCCCCCTGTGTGCACATCTAAGGCAAGTAAGTCTCTCTGGTTTCTTTTTCAGCCTGGTATCCAGAACTCTGTCCTGACTATGGCAAAATGAAACTCTCTGTAGGTATAGAAAGAAGAAAGGTCAGAACACTACTGGTGAGTATCTCTGAGGAAAGGAATCAAAGAGGTGTTCTCTGTGTTCTGAGCTGCAAGCACCAGAAACCACCTCGGCCTGATTTACCAAATGGATACTGGGGAGCCCACGGGAGCATTGACTGGGAAAGTGGAAGGTCAGACCTGGGGAATGGGCAGACACTGGGTGCTACTTGGCTGCCAGGACCACAGCCAGAATCACACCACCGGGGCCCTGGGGTGTGAATCCTGCTGCCTCTGCCGCCTGACGCTGGCTGTCCTCACTTACACCAAGGCCACTGCCAACCCCGAACTGGGGAGCACAGCCCATCACTGTGGGGCCTGGAGACACAGCTGCTCCTATCACTGAGTTTTGTGACATTTCTGCTTCTGTGTCACTCCGCCCACTTTCTGCCTGTGTCTGCTGGCACCATGGGGACATGCCACACCCTCCCTTCAAAAGCTAAGCAGACATAAGAATGGCAAATATGTCTACAAGACAAGTGATATTTGCGGTTCTTTTACTATCTATTTTCTATAATGTATGTGCATATATTTCTATCACACACATTTCACTTTGCAATCACATGAAATAATAAACGCACTTTGTTTTTAAAGGCACTTTTATTTTAAAGGCATTTTTAAGTCTTTCCGTACATCATTCAAAATCCATGGCGTTTTCATAAAGGACAAATAGTGAAAGGAAAAGCCAAGAGAGCAGTGGGGCACTGGAGCGGTGTGTATATTTGAATTTTAAGATGTAGCGAGAATGAAATGATCAAGAGACCAAATTGAAAAACTATGTTTGACACCTTTTTTCCTTCCCCTGCCCTGAAAGCAGGGGATATCTAATTGCTTCTGTTTCCTCCAATAATAATCCCATAAATAACAAAAAGGCCTAGTGTGGCTCTGTCCCCTCAGTATCAGATAACTATCTGCACTGTTTATGCAGCCGACGCATTAATTTTAGTGTGGGTTGACTTTTTATTTCTTTGAACGGAGCCTCAGACAAATCCTCTTTGAGCTTTGCATTGAGCTCGGCTTTGCAGCCAAAATAAATTAGTAAAGTCTAGAACTTTGTTTTCAGAGTTTGTCAAGTTCTTTCCAGTGAAATCTTTCCTCCTGTTCCAGATGTTGCGGTTTTCTTGACTTCAGCTTCTATTTTTCCTTCCCCATGAAAACGCCAACATCTCATTTGGGAGATGGCGTGGGGAGCCCGAGGAGGGCGGACACAGCTCATCCGCCCGAAGGCCGGGCCGAGGCGCGATGGGACAGAGGGTCTGCTTTGGCCCCTCAGGTGCCGTCATGACACAGAAGCATTAACTCTGCCAAATCATTGCTTCCGAGAATGACACTTACGTGAACTTGGTTTATTTTATGTTCTGCATGGACCGATTCAAGTAAAAAGTGGAGTAAATTGGGAATTATTTAATCGCCATCAAAATATCCAGATTATTGGACAAATGTTAATTTAAGGCTCCAGCTATTCAGGGAATGGTCTTAATTTTCCACTCTGCTCAAAAGCACCAGCACAGGCAGCGACATGGGGACCGTCTCAGTCGCCCCAGGGTGAGAAGTTTCAGCTACGAGTTGGCTTGTGGGGTTTAATAAGAGACACAATATTACTGCATCGAAGTATGGCCACTCTGTTTTATGACCAGTTAACCAAGGAGTGTATAAATAAATTTGGGTTTCTCTGTGCTCCTTTAAAAATTTCAGAGGCAATATTGTCTTCCACTGGGACACACACAAAATATAACTTGAGAAGGAGTAAATTATTGAAAGAGCATTGGTGGATTTATTCAGAGAGTCAATTCTTTGAAGTCTGACTTTTTCCAGTTTTATATTCTGCACCTTCTGACTGTGGTTTATTGTATATGTATTTTATAAATACATATAAAATATATACATATCTCTCTCTCTGCCTTTGACTTTCATAGATATTTTTTATGAACTGTCCCCCACTTTAATATTCTGGATGTACTTATCTCAGCCTGACTTTCATCATCAAGCTAGAATATTAGAGTTTTCTCCTCTTCCAGGGTACATTTTTGAAGATCAGCACCTGCAAGCTTTTTAGGAGGTGCCATCGGTATTCTCTCTGACATTTTAATAAATAGGAAAATAAATGCTGCCCACCAAATTGCCTAATGTCAACACTTACCTCATCCAAATGAGTGAGTCAGTTTTTATAGATCTCACAGCATGTGCTGAGTACCTACATTTTTCTCAATATTTTTTCCTTTCTAGCCTTTAGTCTTAGGAACTATAACTCGCTTTGCTTCTTTGAGCCTCAGTTTCCTTATCTGTAACATGAGAAGGGTGGGCTTAATGATGGCTAAATTATCTTTTCATTACAATTTGCTACGATTTGAGCATTCCTCTGAGTTTTGTTTCTTGATCTGTAAAAGAAAGAAGTTGAACTTTTGGGGGTTTTTTTTGTTTGTTTCCTAAATTGAATAGCACATTATTTATTTCTATGAAATAAAATGGTATCGTTTCTCTCCTTTTCTCTCATTTTATTCACCTCCCCACAGATAACCACTATTCAAATTAGTTTATCATCCCAAACATTAATGCGTGTATTCAAACATTTTCTATTATATTATACTTTAAAATTATACTCTTAGAATCAAATGAAATTATATAGCACATTTCTCTTCTTTTTTAAATGACATATAAGGAACACTTTGCCATGACAATGGATACTAGGCACAACTCCCTTTTAACAGCTATATAGTATTCCACCAAGTGGCTGTGCTTAATTTTTTTAAAATCATCTTCTATTGAAAACATTTAAATTGTTTATTTTTTTACTTTAAATGAGTGATTCATAAAGTTTGTTCAGCATTAATATTCTACAATCACAAGACTATTGATTATTTCTCTGCATTTTCTGCTTTCATTCAATAAAGAAATATGGGGATATATTATGTGGCAGCAATTTTTTTTATGATTACAAATGAATGAATTATGAACACACTGTATTTTGTGCATCTCCCATGTGCATGCAAACCCACATCCCAGTGGACGCCTTCCTAGCACTAACCAGGAAAAAAACAGATAATGGACAAGGAAATAGGCAGAAGTCACAGCTCCCTTGATCTACCTGGACTAGACAGACATTTAGTTTTCTTAAGGAAATTTGCAGAGGACTCTCTGCAGATTTTCCTTTTAGTATTTCAGTGTCCCCAGTTTCTCCACCAAAACAGCTCCAAATCTTAATTTGCCACTTTGTCTTCTTGATGAAAAATAAATTCTAAAGGGTAATGCTATGAGCATTTGTTCTTCATGACACCTCAGTAGAGGTGATACTGCCTTTGGAGTATCACTATCCTTATTATCAATATCATACCATTTTAAAAAATAAGACCAACATCTATTACAGAGTGGTCGTTGGCCATGTGGCAGTGTTAAACGCTTTGCATTCATTCTGTCTCATCCTTATAACTCTTCTGCAAGAGAGATATCAATGCTTCTGTTTTTCAGAGTAGCACACAGTAGGGAAGCAAAGATTCCTCCAACTTCCTCCTCAAGATGTTGCTCCAGTGCCACTTTGAGCATATGAAACAAGGTGTCCAGAAGGGCATAACTGGAAATTAGAAAGGGGAGTCAGAAGGGCTTAAGATAAAGGAGAGAACCAGATAAGATCTATACTTGGATTAATATTTAATATACTTTGAAAACTATTAAACCATCAAACACTCCTTCCTGTTTGTAACACCCTTGGTTGAGATATCTCAGTTGTATCAGCATGCAATTTGAAATCCTGGTTGTTAGGCTACTGGTTTTCAATTTGGTTTTCTTTTGTAGTCGTTGAGCAATTCTTTGCTTTAAGAACTGAATATTTTCCTTCTCCCAACCTAATTTCACAACCACACTGTCCTCTGCCATAAATACATTCTCTAAATGCCAGTTAATATTTAATTATCCACATGAGGATTATCCATGTCAGAACTATCTCTTGCTAATTTTTAATCCCCAAATGAATTTCCCCTGATGCCCAGGGTGGCCTTTTCTGCCAGCCATGAATATCTGTTCAGAAAGTCAAGCTAATATCAACAATAATGTGCACAGGATCTAATTAAAAGACAAATCTGTTGCCAAAAAAAAAAAATATATATATATATATATATATATGATACCTCCTGAGGCCAAACAACAATGATTTGGGGATTATCTGTTGCTTTGACTTTTCTTCATCGCCACTCCCACCCACTGGCATGTGGAATGGGGAACTGGCTGCCCAACGTGTTTTAAATCACTGTTTTAGGAGTGAAGCTGTTGATTAGCAGAAGACTGTTGTCATAGCCCATGTCAAACTTGGTAATTATCATATTTTCTTACAACAAATTCTACAGCTGCAACTCTACGGCTCATTTTTCCTGAAAATTTGAGAAATAATTGCTTTCAGAAAGAAGTTTATAAGAGCAAAACTAACTGTTAGAGTCCAAATGATTAGATACTATGTACTTTTCAGTAGATGATCAAATTGTCACCTGAAGGGACTGTTAGGTCTTCTGAAGCCATACCCACCTACTCTTTTATGTAACTAATGGAACCAGAACCTTCCATGCCAAATTTTCTCAACACATCCACAACAGAATGTTCTAGTAAATAAATAGAAATTATCAAGACAGTGCTAGCCAAAACTCCCCTGTCCAGAGAAATTCTCAGGTCTTGAGAGTGAGGAGAACCCTAGATCTATTGAGCAGAAACAGATTGTGCCACAGTGCTAGGCCTTCCTAACGAAAAGAGAGGGATTTGGGTTCTTATGAAAGGACCAAATAGCCCAAAGCAACCAAAAGTGCCAAGCTTCATTTACATCTTTTGTGCTATCTTTGGAACCCACGCAAAGTTTGTATTGTGCCCTCATGGTATTTATGTTAAATTAAACTTGCTTTTTCCTCTTAAAATGTTGATTTATATTGATGCCTGGGAGACTCATGGCATTTATCCTATAGCTCCCCATACCACCAGGTGCACAACCTTATTTACCACTTATAGGTCTAAGGATCAAAGTCATGAAACAGAGTTGCTTAAATAATGCAGTTTCAGTGTCAGTTCGGGCAAGAAGAGAGACATCGCCAAGCCCCAAGATGCACACAAACAGGGTGCCAGTATCGTGATTTCCTTTTCCTCAACTGCAGGGGAGGAAAGGCTTCTGCTTGTTCATTTTTCTGAAGACTGGGTACTACATGCTCTTGCAGCTGGTTTGAAGGTTGTCCAGGATCCTGGGACTCTTCTTATTTGTCTTCTTTTTGTGGTTGAGTCTGGCCATGTCTTACTTTCTCCTTCTTTGGTTGGCCTGTCTGCCCGCCAGATCAGACATCATGAGACCAGAGCCCAACACATTCAGATCAATGATGGGCAGCCAATCCGTGTAATAGCTGCAGAGTGCCCCTCCCGCATTTCTCTGAGCCCTTACTACAGATGTTGTTTTTAGATTAAATATTTTTAGGCCACCTTCTAAACTTTTTTGGATTTCTAGTATGTTTTAGTTGACACAAAATACCAGTGTTGCTCAGCCTGTGTTTCTCACTATGTCATTCTAGAAAACCTAGCTAGACCCCCCAGCTGTCTGTCTTCTCTAGGTAAGTGTCTCCAGAGATCACAACCAGTCTGAATCCCTCATTGCTGTTCTGGACTCTCCTTTCCAAGGCATCTCTAACATGTGAAGAACAGTGCCTCTTCATCTGCTCTTCTGCTTAACTCAGCTCCTCCTCCTGACTTGTTCTGTCTCTAAATACTCAGACCTTTGGCTACTCAAGGTAAAGAAAACCAAGGTCTTGTCACATCCACTTTTTTTTAAAGGGTGTGGGGACAAACAACCAGGTTACAATGATTGCCTTTGTTAGGTAGAGTCCCTCTTGTAGTTGTGTCTTTCACCCAAGAGGTGTGCCATATACCTACACTGTGCCCAATAAGGGAGGAGGTTGGAGGGAACACACTAACCCCCTCCCTCCCTTCTTCCCCCCCCTTATTCTCCCTCCTCCCAACTTGAATTGAGTTTTTCTCTTGTGTGGGCATGTATTAGATCAGCAACTGGCTTCATATTACTATTGAGTACATTGGATACTTGCTTTTCCATTCTTGTGATACTTTACTAAGAAGAATGTGTTTTACCTCTATCCAGGTTAATGCAAAAGATGTAAAGTCTCTATCTTTTTCCTGGCTACATAGTGTTCCAGGGTCTACATAGTTTGTTAATCACATCCAATTTTTTATCACCAGCACCCAGCACCATGCCTGGCACTTTATGGGTACTTAATAAATATTTGTTGCCTGAACGAATCCATTTATATGCACACGCACACAGAAGCCCCTGAGAACAATATTAGAGACATGGAGGAAGTAGTTGAAGTTACTTGGAAGTTTTAATTAACGGCCAACTCCTGGGTTCAACTGCACATGACTACTCTCTACTGAGCACCCCCTATGCCTTCAGCAGATGCTCAGATTTAAAGGAAATAGTGTAATTGGGAAAGATGGGATTTCTGTCTTTAGGAATCTAGTTTGGGATATAAAATTATATACTCAAAACAACCCAATCGAGCTGTTTTGGATCAAGCCACGATATGCCAAAGATCTATTCCAAATCTTGTGGTGCAGAAGCTGAGCACACAAAGGTTACAGGTTCCAGACCCCCCCGGTGGGAACAGAAGGCAATAGCAGCTGGCTTCCTGGTAGTGTGAGAATGTGAAGAAGGGACTGAGGGCAGGACTGAGAAGAAGGGAGTAGGAAGGCATTCCAAAAGCAGGACTCAAAACGCAGACAGCCCTGGGTGTGGGGGCGGCACGTGAGGAGAGAGGTTCCCAGAATGGAAGAAACCAGCTAAACGAGTCCATCTCAGCTCCAAGCCACCCTGCTGGCTGTGTCACACGATAAACCGACCAGGACCAGATGACCAGCCTGTTTAGAGGACATCTGATCAGCTCTATAGCAAGTAGATACATAATGGCTGCTTTTTCCTTCTCTCACCCCCCCAAAAGGTAGCCTACCTGAACCCTTATAACACTCCCTCATAAAATTCTAAAATCCTTCTCTAAAAAGAACATGTTGACTATAGACATGTTGATTCCTTCAGTTAATAGCAGGCAATATTTAGGCCTTTTTAAGCAGTATATCATGTCTCAGGCTAGCATGAAAATATTGCCAGAACGTGTCAAGTGACTTAATGGTGACCTGAGTCAACGACAAATAATTTTCCTAAAAAAAATTAGTTCAATATCATTTGCAAAAATGCAAAATACAGTAAGGAGGGCTGATTTTGTTTCTATTGCCCCATCATCAAATGAAATAAAACAAACCCAATTAGCAATCTTCTCAATAAACTTGTGGCAGGGATTGTTTTCCCTTGGAAGTATAAAAAGCAGGGTCTGACTGCTTGGATCAGCGGAAAGGAGTGATGATGTTATTGGTTCAACTACATATTTCTCTTGTATGTATTTGTCCATAACACATTTGACTGAAAGACAACTTTGATGTCAAACACAATTACTCTTTCACATTCTCAGTTTGTCATTTTGAAATGTTTCACATCCTCCCCAGCCACTCCCGCCTGTCTTAGCCATCAGGATTTCCACTCAGGTGGTTCAGTCTCTGAACAAAGCCCAGCCCCGATGGACTGAATCAGTTAATACACGTGTTTGGGTGGTGAATCAGGCCCAGAGGCTGAGCCAAGGGAGTTTTCCTCATTTCCAAGTTCAAGCACAATCAGCTGAGGGTTGACTTGACATCCTCACAGTGCTGATCACCCTGCCACTCTCTCTCCTGAAGCTCTGATGTCCCCAGGTATCAATCTTGCTGACATAGTCCAGACTGACTAGCGTCATTAGCTCTAAGTGTTCCCAGAAGTAGTGGAGCTCTGGCCTGGGATAATGTGAGGGTGGGGTGCCCGGTGCATGTTGAAGCACCATTTTTAGGCACAGACCTTATTATATTTTCTTTGGTCTACCCAAGATCCAGCTTATACCCGGCGGAATGGGATTAGGGGGAAAAGAGAAAGCAGCCCTTTCCTCCTAATGGAGTTGATAATGGCCCACATCATTTCTGCTCATAGCCAAATGTTCATGAAGGAAAACAAGGTGCAAGGAAGGCAGGCTGGGCTATGTAGGGTTTACCTGGAAGGCCAAGTTTTGCTAAAAATCTTACCATCATCAAAGCAGATGATCAGGATTTTTTGTTTTTCTTGAGCTTTCATAGCAAGCACGGAGAGATTGCTTTCCTAAATATCTAATCACACTCTTCTCTGTTCAGGATAGATTACAAATACACATACGATATCATGAGATAAAATACACAAAACAAAAAAGGAAATAAATGAGTCAAAAGTAAAATCGGAGTTAAAAATATGACCAATATATTCAAGAAAATTATGAAACCGTGACTTTTCTCAGGAGTAAACTTGAGTCTGACATTCAGGGCGTCCCAGGGGAATGAGGGCTTGAAAGAGAAGGCTGTTGTCTGGGGCACACAGCTGAGGCCAAGGAGAGTTATGACTAATTGACGAGGCCTCCCGTGAAGGGAATGGCTGATGGACCTAAGGGCTGAGGCCAGACTGGTCAATCCGAAACTCGGATTATTCAGCAGTCTGAGATCCAGGTCGTTTTCCTCTCTTGTTTTATAATTGTTGCGTCAGCTGCAACTTGGCTATCCTCAGTACTTGAGGGATGAAGGTGGAGGAAGGTCATATTTCTGAAGCGACAAGGAGAAATAATTACTAATAGGGCAGACGTGAATGGCAGCAGGGTGTTACAAGCCTGAGGCCTTGGCTCTGAAGTGGGGGAGCATACCACAGCCGGGAAAATGGAGCCCTCTTAGAAAAGCCCAGAGATAATGGGGAGGAAACTTTTTTCAGGTTCGGATTTTGTTGTATGTGTACAAAGTAACGTAAGTTGGAGTTGGGGGGAAGTCACAGTACACAAACACAGTGAAAAAAATATATACACTTACTAGAATTGGGCCACGAATTTGGGATCACCCCTTGGGTGGAGGTACCAGTGTTTTTTTCTCTCTGCCTCACCTCACCACCTGCTCTGAGTATTGTATGCTCTCCTATGACCTAAGACTGCCCCAAAGCCGCCCCAGCACCGCTTCTCGGGGGCCCGCATCTGGTGGACGCCGCAGCATCTCATCTCATCGCCCTCTGCGTGCGACTGCTCAGATGAGGGGGAGCTGCCGCTCCTGGGCAGTTGTCCTCCTCCCCAGTAAGTACCAGGGCGGCTGGCCCAGGGGCATGAAATCCTGGAAGCTTTGCCTCAAGATCTAACCTGTGGACAATTCATCCTCCAGATCTGCCCACAGACCCAGGCTGCAGCTCATTTCCAGGGAGACCCCTCCTGGCTTCACTTTCTCCCTCTGGGCTTTCCTGTGTGTCTCAGAGCCCTCCTGCTGAGAACACCGGCCCACTGCAGTCACTTGCCCTGCAATCCCTATTTCAAGTTCTGTTTCTAGGCCACCCACCTTCAGGCACCATACAACACAGGACACAGCTGGAAGCAAATGGGTTCTGGGCAGGGTCTGTAGGGGACAGGAGAAGGGCAGGAGAGGCTGTGAGGCTTGCAAGTGGCAGCGGATAAGGGATCGCAGAGGCAGATAGGGATAGGGAGGGTTGGCATGCAGGCCAGCTAGGCAGAGGCAGCAGTGAGTGGAGAAGGAGGTTGGTGAAGTCGGCAGCATCAGAGGCACCATGTCAGCAGAGCCGTTTGCCCTTTGACTCGGGGCCTCCTGGGGACACACCCTGCCCAGTGCCTGGTAGGTGTTGTGTGCTTAGCTCCCAGCAGAACCAGACATTTCAGTGACTGTTCTTGCTGCAACTTGTTCGTCCTTTCACAGTAAGAGGAGGTCTCCAGCTGATCCATTTGTTAATCCCCTGGATTAAGCTCACATAAAGAGTGAAAACACCACTAGGGGAGAATTCCTACAGCTTCCTGCTTGAAAACAAGATTTGCCTACAGCTAATGGGCATGCCCAGCTCTGACAGCTTTTATAAACCCTGAGTAGGGTTTGGAGAAAAGGAAAAAGAGAAGGGAAAAGCCTGTGAGAGGGAGTGAAGAGAGGAGAGTCAGGTGCGAGCTAGGAGGAGCAAAGGGATTGCCATCTCTCTCCCACAGCAGCCCCTGGATGGCGGCCTCTGTGCTGCAGATGGAAGGAGGATATATTCGCGGCTTATTCTTTTAACACCACTGACAATCACAATATTTATAGTAGAAGTGACTTGAGAAAGAGGGAGCATCTTGCAATTTTTTTTACTACTTGGGTGATCATTCTCCATGTCTCTGAGATACAAAGAAAAACATGTGAAAAAATAATCATTTTAAAAAATTTGAGTTAAAATTCTAATTAGGAGTCATCCTCAGTTTCGCTATGCATTGATATATCTCTCCAGGAACTTTTGAAAGTGGACTGAAACTCAAGATGAAAATGCTGATAGAGATTCTGCCTGAAGTTCCTTACTCTTTGGAGTGGAAGGTGTTGCATGAGGGTGTGTTAGTAAATTTTGAGGCTTCGGGCAATGGTATTATTTTGCAAGTTCAGAACACGTAAAATACTTTCTGTGGTTAGTATTGATTCATTCACTTAACAACTATTTGCCATTTCTTATGAACCAGGCATTGTCCTTGGTGCTGGCACTCTAGAGATGTGTAGAGCTGTCCTCCAAGAACTCACGGTAGAAGAGAAACATGTAAGAAAGAGATTACAGCAAGGTCTGCTTGGGGCTCCCTGGCTGTACTCTAACCTGTCCACATAAGTTTCATGAGCTTTCCAGTAGCATGGCTGGAATAATCTGGAAGCACAGAAGAGAATAAACTCTCTAGGTTGAATGACTGGCTCACCCAGAAACGTGGTCCATGGGAAACTCATCTCTGTGCTGCTCTCTGATGACCTGATTCAGCCAAATATGCTGTTCCTGCTCCCCAGGGAAGTACCAGGACAGTAGGGATTCAATAAGAAGAGGACACAGCAGGACCCAAGAGCCCAGTTCATCTGTCTTTTCCTTTACATTCTTGAATATATGTATAAGCTCTTATCTGATTGGTCCAACTCTCGAGTCATTGTGTAGTCTCTTCCTATTGCCTCTTTCCTCTTAATTACACATCATATTTTCCTTCTCGAAATGTTTAAGAATGTTTAATCATATGCTAGATATTGTGAAGGATATGTTATAGAAGTTGTAGAATATCTATCGGAGTGGCCATCCATTTTTTTCTCTGCGATAACATTGGAAGAATGAATGTTGTCTTGTGCCACGTATTAAAAACACAAGGACTAACCAAAGATGATTGGGGGGAAAAAAAGGTTCCTATTTACTTTTTGGGATATTTGACACCTCTGATAAGCAAAAACAGTCCTCCACAAATCAGCATGTGGCCTTTGGACTTCAGATTGGACACCCCTGAAAATTATATCAACTTTCTTTAGAGGGTAGTAAGCTTGTCCTGCCAGACAATTAAATTCTGATCCTTTTATATTTGACTTTATTCTTAACAGAATGATTTATTTATAAACCCAAATACTTACACACACCCTAAGGCATGACCTTACTAGGTTATCTGAATGTCCAAAATCATTCTTTCTCCTAGGGGCTAGAATTCCAACATCTCCTAAAACTTCACAGCCTCTGTTATCAGCTCCATGGAAGTCTATCCATGCTATGTCTCAGGGAGTCCCAACCTTTATCTGATAGCCCCTCTGTCAACCAAGGAATTTTGACAAGTTCACATGCAGACTTTAAGAACCCTTCCCATTCATTGGACAGCTCTTACTTATCCAATACCCTACCCAGGACACTTCAGCTACTTTAGGAGCCTGGACTCTGATGTCTGCTTAACAAAACCATTATTCTAGGGTTTCACTTCTTGGTGTTGCAGTAAGAAAGTGTCCCCACACAGAAAAGTGGGGCTCATCTTGTGTATTTTCCACCTCTCAAAGATCAGCCCCATGCCTCTTATTAAATGCCTGAAAATAATTGCTCCATGCATTCATCCAGGCTTATAGTTATAACAGCAAGAGGGCAAGTTTCATATCTGTTAGTCTAATGGTCAAAAGCAGGAGTCAACATGCTTTAGAAAAATATTGATGTTATTATCTTCCATATATTCTGAACAGAACTTTACCGGCCCATAGTTGAGGAGCTGGGGACAATCCAACATCTTTGGAGAAGATGGCAGAGCAGAAAGAAAAACGGCATCCAGGTCTTTAATGAATTTACTCACCTCCAAATTTCTTGTTACATGAGTTATAAGTGTTTTGTATCACTTTAACCTATTTCAGTTGGGTTTTCAGTCATTTGCAACAACTGACACTGATAGAAGTCTTTATATCTGAGTCTTCTTATCTAAAAGCTAAACAACTTTAGCTTCTTTAGGAATTTCTTAGAGGTTATCATATGAACTCAAATCCTCTAAAACTTATCTCAATGATGATAGTGTGCTATGAACTGAGAAATATGGTTAACTCAAAACTCTGCCCTGAGTGTGTGTGTGTGTGAGAGAGAGAGATAGAGAGAGAAAGAGAGACAGACAGACAGACAGACAGACAGACATGATTGTGGTCAGCAATTATAGCAAGTTCACCCAGATAATGGAATCATACAAAGTTTTGTCTAGAAAGCTCCAAACCATGAGATCATCGTGTCCAGGGTTCTCATCTTGGCTTTGATATCCCATGATAAAGCTTGGGGGGATGTTGGATATAACACATTTCAATGTGCATTTGCTAAGCAGGAGTTCATCAATTTGGGGATGTTTTTGTGTTGGTTCTATGACCCCATCCCCAATAGCTTGAAACCATCAGTGTAGACCAAGCTTTTCATTTTCTAGTCAAAGAAAAATGACCCAAGCAGAATTAGTTTGAATTCCCCTTTCCTAATTTGGATACCCTTTATTTCTTTCTTTTGCCAGATTGCTCTGGGTAGGACTTCCAGTACTACATTGAATAGAATTTTTCACAGTGGACACTCTTGACTTTTTCCCGTTCTTAGGGGTAGCATTTTCTATTTTTTTCCATTCAGTATGATGTTGGCTGTGGGTTTTTGCATATATGGCTTTTATAATTTTGAGTTATATTCCTTCTTTATCTCATATATGGAGGTTTTTTAATGAAAGGGCACTGAATTTTATTGAATGCCTTTTCTGCTTCTACTGAGATGGTCATTTGGTTCATTTGGCCTTTGTTTTTGTTTCTGTTTAGGTACTGAAACATATTTATTGATTTGTATAGCCCAGGAATGAAGCCCACTTAATCATGGTGGATTATCTTTTTGATGTGCTGTGAATTCATTTTGCCAGTATTTTGTTCAGGACTTTTGCATCCATGTTCATAACAGATATTGGTCTATAGTTTTCTTTTTTTATTATGTCTTTTTTCAGTTTTGGTATTTAGGTGCTACTGATTTGTAGAAAGAGTTGGAATTAATTCCCCCCATCTCTATCTTATGAAATAATTTCTGTTGGATAAATACCAAACTTGTCCTCTTGCTGAAAGCAACTATAATTCTTCTTTGTAAGTTTGGTAGACTTTAGCTGTGGATCTGTGGATCTTTATTTTTGTTGAGAGTTTTTTTAATTATTATTACTGCTTCAATTTCACTGCTTATTATTCCTCTGTTCAGGATTTCACTCTCTTCTTAATTCAGGCTTGGGTGGTTTTGTGTTTCCAGGAATTTCCATTTCCTCTAGATTTCCTAGTTTGTGTGCATGGAGGTTTGTGTAGCATTCATAGATGATATTTTTATTTCTGTAGTATCATTTGTAATGTCTCCTTTTTCATTTTGTATTGAGCTTATTTGAATCCTTTTTCTTCTATTTATGGTTAATCTGGCTAATAGTCTAGTCTATCAATTTTATCTTTTCAAAGAACCAATTTTTTGTTTCATTGATCCATCCTTTCTTTTTGTTTGGTTTCTATTTTATTTAGTTCTGCTCTGAGCTTTGCTATTTCTTTTTTACTGCTGGCTGAACATAGGCCATGTGTCCATATCCTAGCTGCAAGGGAGTCTGGAATAAGTATCTAAATTTTTTAGCTTCTATACTTGGAAATTCCATCAAAATTTATATGATAAAGTATTTCTCAAATCTTAGAGATGATCCCCATCTGACGCTTCATTCTTCTTTTTCTCTCACCCCAAAACACACAGGCATACAAATCATAGGTGAGATTGGCTATAGAAACAGTGCCTCCCAGGGCATGCCTATCAATCTCATTTGGGTGTGGCTGACTTTCAGTACCTGATGGAAAATCTTAGTTAAAACCTCAAGAAAATAATAATATAATAATATAATTCTAGAATAATGTCACACAACATTTATAAATATGAGTGTAAATATGAGAACTACTTCTGCAGTACCTAAATATTGCTTGTCTATTTATCACAGCCTTTTTAGTCAGTGAAATGTCCCCTCCCTCTCTCCATGTGATTCTGTAAGTCAAGAGGCTTCATCTCTTCTTCCCTAATAGAGATGAACAGGTGATTTACAATGAGCAATCAGATTATCTTCTCCACCCTACTATCTGTGATTAGCTTAAAGACAGATATAAAAAGTAGGGCTGCCAATAAAAACACTGTTTTGGAGTTTGATATAGATGTTGGAATAAAGTCTTTCTTGAGTTCACCAACCTTCAGGACCAACCATGAAATCATGTAGCAAGGACCAAGACCCTCTCATCATCCCATGGACAAAGTCTTCATGAGAATGCAGCCTACCTAAGGCAAAAAGAGCTCAATATACCTCTGAGCAAAATAAGCCAATAATTTATTCTTTAACTTCAGTTTGAGTTGTTTTTTTATTACTTGGCAATTGATAGCATTCCATACCACATTCTCCTTCTCCCCCTCCAGAGTTAGTTTCAGGCCCCTAAGTGATATGAGTGGAAATTTTAGTGTGGCTTGAGAAAACACATAATGAAAAAAAAAATGACTATAATTTCAGTAAAGTTTTTTAAAAAGTTATTTGCTGGAACTCTAGAGAATGCTTGCACAACAAGATTTATAGATACCTATCAATCCTTCCTAATTGGTCCCCCCCTCCAATCCATGGTTGAGAATCATTGTTTGCAAGTACATAAGCTTTCAATATAATACTGAAGAAAAGAGGTCCTGAGTTTTGTCATGTTTTAAATGCTTTGTCCATTTTTGAAAAAAGATACCATGAAAAGAGCTTTTTGATAAACTTTTTATCCAAAGAAACAGAGTTTGGTTTGAAGACTCCAAAGACACAAGGCTACCACCTGGGAGGACACAAGGCTCACCTGTGAGCCATGAGAGTTCAGAAACTCACCTGGAAACTGCACTGGAGTCACCATGAGAGGAAGTCATCAATATTCATGGAGAATTGGATACTCAGTGTGATGGCATGTAGGTCACACATGCAAGACAAAAACTGTTCCTGAGGCTTGAATGCAATGCCATTAGAGAACTATTTGCAATATATTTGACATTGTGTCAGAAAATTCCAGCAAGATTCCTTTTCCATTAGAAACAGCTCAGGGAAAAAAATGGTAGAAACCCCAACAATATAAGCAACCATTTGCTAAGAAGGCCAATGCAGCCCTTCAAAAAGATGACTAGATGGTATGAAACTGCTGGAGTTTGAATGCCTCCCCAAAGTTCATGAATTGGAAAGTTAATCCCCAGGGCAATGATGTTGAGAGGAGAGGTGGAACCTTTAAGAGGTGATGAGGCCATGAGGGCTCTGCTCTCATGAATGGATTGACATTGCTATGGTGGACTGAGTTTCTTATCTTGGGAGTGGGTTATTATAAAAACACACTTAGTCCTCTCTTGCTTGATGTCTGCCATGCATGCTCTTGTTATATGATGACCTCTGTCATATTATGATGCTGTAAGAAGACCCTCACCAGATGCAGCCCTTCAATCTTGGACTTGCCAGCCTCTAGAACTGGGAGTCAAATAAACTTCTATTGTTTATAAATTACCCAGTCTGTGGTATTCTACTCTAGCAGCACAAAACAGACTAAAACAGAAACTTGATAGCTGTTCAATTTCCTTTTTGACCCATTTTTAAAGTTATAACAATTTTCAAAGCTATTTATAAAGCTGAAGATCTCTATAAA
Source organism: Arctocebus calabarensis (assembly GCA_963573935.1). NCBI lineage: Eukaryota > Metazoa > Chordata > Mammalia > Primates > Lorisidae > Arctocebus > Arctocebus calabarensis. Next base: position 35,487 of record CAUYON010062118.1, read on the forward strand.
AATTTCTACACATTTTCAATTTAACGAAGAACTGACTGCTAGACCATTTGAGGGTCAGGAGAGGGTGGGAGTGAGGTGAGGGAAGCCCATTATGCCCTACTTCAATTTCACTGTGAGAAAAGGGAGTTTTGCTGTACTGGAAAAACATCGATCTTTCAAGCAAAAATGTTAGTGGAAAAAGTAAGGGGCAGTAAATACAGGTCCAATCCCTACAGCATCTTGATCAAATGTTACCTGCGCCTTTGGCATCTGAGTGGCCCAGTAGAACTAAGATGATTTGAAATGGTTCCTTTCAGTCAACTGTACCTTTACTGAAGTCTGAGCTGTGCCTCTTTTCTGCCAATCTCTGACTTGAGGCAGGGTTCCTGTTATGGGATCAAATGTTAGGATTTAAAAAACTAAATTTTGATGTGGATGAACAACTGCCTATAAAACGCATTAAGTTCTTTCCCTGTAATGTATTTAATTTCACACTGACTGCCGGTATTGCCCCTGAAAGGATTATGGCAGGGGGCTGCCATTGTTCCCCTAAACCACACTGGTTAAATAATACTTTGGTGTCTAGAATTGCTTCAAAACCACTTCATACCGGCTAGCACATGAAAATGAATACCCAGGTTTTCTGCAAGTCATTTAGTTTGGTTAAAAATAAGGACACATTGAATTGGTTTTCAGTGCAAGATCATTTATGGCACTATTTGGATTGTACTTTTGCCTACAGTAACATTTGCACCTGCGTTTTACCATTCACAGCAGCAGGGCACGATCACACACTTACTGCTTGCAGGCACTCAGCGCTCTGAATCTATTTACTTAACAGCCCCAGGAGTAATTCTCCCCTCCAGGGTCAGCCACTTAAATTTGGCTTTGTGTTTAGATAATGATACTGTATTCTTGTCCAAGCAGGGGAAACTGTTATAGATAAGCTTCAACATTGCCTCCAAGTTGACTTGATTCCTTTTCAAGAGCACTTTCGAACTTTAAGCACATTTCCAAAGTTATCCCCTCATGCAGTCAGGATAATCACCTCATTTCATGAAGCACTTCTCAGGTCATAGACACTGGAATCATTTGAGTCTGAGCCAGATGGGGCCAGGAGGAGGTTTTACAATAAAGCAGAGTTTCTCTCTGTCCTGTCAGTTGCACCTGTAACATAAACAGTCATAGAGAGAAAAATCTTTGAAAGCCACTTAGCTGGGCCTTTTGCTTCTGTGTCCACATCAGCTTGTAACTTGCCCTAGCACTGGGAAGTAGAGAGGCATTCTGGCACATGCTTGAGGCCCCAGGCGAGCTCACCTTGGGGCTCATTATACGATTATAGATGCTTATTTTTAAAAGAGGTTTCAAGTGCAAGGGAGTGAAGAGGGTTCTTTTATTTCCTCCGTATTGTTGTTATAATAAAAAAAAAAGTTAGAGAAGTACTAAAGCTTTGCACATCTTTTTTTTTTTTTCCCTTCCCTCCCTTGGCTTTTGAGTCTGAAAAGAATGCTGGAAGTCATCGGAGGCCTGGTTGGGATAGAGAGTGTTAATTCTTCCATATCTAAGCCTCTTTGTCGAAATTCCCTTTGTCTCCTGCCCCAAGTCATTAAACACTAATCCCATCACTCTTCCTAATCCGATGCACTGGAGCTGGAGTTCAGTTTCCGAAACTGTCTTTGTGGCGCTCCTAATAGACAGCTTCTCTGGATTGTAGTTGGTTCGGGCACATTTAGAGCTTCCCATTTCAGCCTCTTAATGAAGTGCCCTTAATGAATCTTTTCCTCCTTCATGCAGAGAGCAGGGGCTTCAATTGGTTTAGTGTTAAGTAGGGGAAGATGCAGAGTCATCTCTGGGGCCTTTGCAAAATATGACTGTCAAAGGCAAAACCTAGGAAACAGGCCATTGAAGGCGACAGCCACTGAAGTGCTCGTTTAATTACTAGGATTTACAAAAGAAAATCTGCCCTTTGTAGCTAACAAAGGACAAGGAACTAAGAAGAGACAGTAAAAGGTTTTTCCAATAAACGATAAAAGAGGAAACACGGTCCGGGAAAGCCATCAGGGCGTGTAGGGGACTCTTTCCCATTTGCTCCGCAACTCTACCTTTCTAAATGTTAGGTAAGCCTAGAGATATCAAAATTGGCTTTTCTGTCCTGCCTGGTGATGGAAGCCGGTGAGTCTGATGAATTCTTCATGGGCAAAAAGCCATCACAGTGACAATCCACTCCATTAAGTTCAAAACAAAGTATTGTTCGTGACATATCAGTAATCCAGGAAACCTCGAAAAACAGCCATGGGAGAAAAAAAGGAAAATAATGCTTCCAAGGGAGTCCTCTCCCTTTGCCCCCCCCCCCACTTTTTTTTTCTGTTTGAGTAAATTGTTTACGGTTTCAGCAGTTAATGCTGACTTGAATACACTATCCCTCCAGCATGACAGATTTAAATGAAAACTCTGAGAGGTACCTTCTTTGCTTTATTTTTAAAATATGTTGAGCCATTTTGTGGATAGCTCAATACTATTTATCCTTCAGTGAGAATAGTTATTATATGCAAAAATCTATATTGGATGTCTATATAATATGATCTATTTATTATCTGATGATGTTATTTGTATGATAAAATTAGTCAAATTAATTGGTTTTTATCTCACAAATATCTCACAAAAATATTAGCACACATTATTGCCTTAAATAAAGAATAAAAAGAAAAACAAGTTAATAGGGAAAATGCCATCCTAATGATCATGATTTATTTGGTACTAACAGCATAGAAAAGCAATTGACAGCAATTAATGTAACTGTGTCTGAATGCTTTGGTCACAGTATCTGCATGGCAGCAAAGTCACAGCACCAACTGGCTGAAAACGCCCTTCATAGTGGATGCTCAAAAATATGTTTTCACAGATTGGTGAATTAACTGATTAAAAACTGATCTAGTCCTACAGAGAACTTCAAGTTTGAATGTCACCTAGATGTTTTCATGAAATCATTTAAAACACTGGACAAAATTAAGATCCCACAGCACGAAAGGCTTAGTATTTCTGATTTGGCAACCTCAGATGGCCTTGTAAAGATGCTGTCAGTCTGACGGCGAAGTCCTGGGCTTCTGAAATTCCAACTTTACTTCTTATTGCCAAGACCCCAATCCCTCTCCTCTGTATGGGCAGGTAACGACTTGTCTCCATCTTTATCCAACATGCCAATAAAATTTTGGTTCCTGTTATTCTTACCAGACCTGATAGTTTTCTTCATTGGGAAAAAGCAAAACAAACAAACACAGAAAAACAAACTTAAAACTGATTAACAAAAACAAATCAGATACGTTTACTAACTGGATAAATGAAGAAAAAAGTGACTCATCTCCAAATAAAACCGCAATGTTCTCCTCATAGATAAAAACAACTGTACTTAGCATGTGGGCTGCGTTTCAAATTTCAGTGCACGTCTACCATTGGCAATGAAAGTTACACTTGGACATTGTTATAATGTGCTCATGTGTTCAGTGTTTCTACTTTCCTCATAACTGACTTGCCAAGTCTTTTTCTTTGGGGAATCAAACAGCTCTTACATGCATTGAGGAAAAATTTCCTGTACCACAAGTTAAAAAGAAAAGTCTAAATAGCATCAGTCTGGTTTATGGGGGGACATTGATGCAGTGTGAGGCTAGCAACACGACCAGCTGAGTGCCAGCTGTCCCTGGGAGTGCTGGTCCTTGAAGGTCAGGATTCCCTGAAGCTGGGCTGCCCATGGTGCATTAGATCATGATGGCTACATCCTAGCAGAACTCCTTATTTAATCCTTCTCTTCCTTTCCAGACCTTAACTTTTTTTTTCATTCTCATTTCACATGAGCAAGCTGCATGAATCTAGTTTCAAATGAAAACAACATTAAAAAAATAGAACCAGGGTGGTGTATCGGGAAGATTTCCAGAAGGCTCTACGCTAAGGATTTTTTACATCTCTCTGAACTTCATTCCTCCAGCTACAAAATGAGGGGGAGGAGGATTACATTTCAGCTCTTTTCTTCTCCCCATGGAAGGTATATTCTGGCAAAGCATTTTGGTACTTAAGACTTTTCTTTTTAAGAAAAGAAACCTCACTGAGCTGTTGAGTTAATATGCATTGGGAGCAAACAACGTTTCCTTTTGTTAGCCTTTACCAGCAATCCTTACTTCAAACTTACCGGGGACACTGCAAATTCAACTTGAGAAAGAACAGAAGAGGCATATTATCATTTATCATAGTCTGAGTAGCCCACACCTGATTGTTTACTCCTCTTTCCTCATTTCAGAGGTGCCTGAGGGCAGGTGCCATAAAACTATTCTTCCGTCCATATCCCTAATGTATTGTATACTTCCTGAAATAGATTCCTAGACTGAATGAATAAATCAATCTATCAAGTTATAGGGGGCCTATAACATGATCTAAAGAGAAGTTTAAGTTGGGCATCAGAAAGATATATTTTTTCAGACTTCCTACAGGATATCCATATAGATTGCGAGGAAACAAATGATCTGCACTTAGTCTTGGAAACACAGGGGATTCACAAAAGGGAAAGTTAAGTGGCTAAGATCTTACTTAGGAAATGCCCATAGTCACTATTAATCAGAGATGTATGGATTAAAACAAAAGTAAGATTTTATCCCATACCTATTGGGATTGAAAAAAGTTGGAAGGGAGTTTAATACCAATTGGTGAGGAGGATGTGGGGCCAATATATGAGAAACCTCATATACTGAGTATAAATTTGAGATCCATTCAAGAAAATGACCCATCAGTTCCTATGTCCAGTGACCCCTCAATCCCATGTACCTCCCAGAGAAATTCCCACAAAGGTTCGTCAAGGCCATGTGCCATTCACCCACTGTATTATTTGTTGGGGTGATGAGTTGAAGACAATTTAGAAGTCCATTTCTAGGAGAAAATGAGATAGAATTTCATGAAATAGGTAAGATAAACAAATTAGAGATAAATGTACAAATTAGGTATTGAGAAAAGTTTGTCAAGTGAAAACAGTTAAGTAATGGAATGAGATCTATAGCAAAACTTCAAATAAACAGTTAAGTAATGGAATGAGATCTATAGCAAAACCTCAAATAAGTAAATTAAAAATGTACAATCACACAAACCAATGCTATGCAAATACATACAAATCCAAGTGGATATACTAAACATCTTAGAATGTCTGTTTACTAGAGAGAGAAAGGAGGGGAACAAAGGGAAAATATAATTATAACAAATGGGTTTTTTCCAGACCTATGATGATATTGTGCCAGGAATCGATGAGCATGATTAACTAACCTTTCCACCCCTGATGTTTGAAAGAAAATAATATATTTTAAACATACATAAATAAAAGCAGGCGTAAACTAGACTGTTGTTTTACTTCCTCAAACAAAATGGCATCTCTTTAGCAAATATTAGATTTAAGCAACATTGATTAAAATGAACATCTGTGTAAGGGCATAGGATTTCCTTTCACTTAAAAAAAAATCTAGCACATGGGTGAAAGGCCTTCAAAATATATAAAGAAAAAATCCTTATATAGGTTAGGATAACATTAGCTGCTATAACAAATGAACCTGAACATTTCAGTGGTTCAACACAACATAATTTTTATTCCTTGCTCAAATAACAGTCCAATGGTGGTGTAACTTGTTGAAAGATGGGTTCTGTGCCACAGCTGGAAAATGCTGTGTCATCTTCCAAACATGATTTCTAAGATCTCCCCAGAGCTTGTCTCTGTTCCATCCTTTGGAAAGGAGAGAGATGGAGGAAAATGTATAGGAAGTTTCAACTGGTCAGATCTCATGTTCTGTTGGTTAGAACTTAAATGGCCACATCAGACAGTAAACTGTAAGGAAACCTGGAAAAAATAGTGTAGCTGTGTGTAGCCCAGGAAAAGGAAAGAAAACAGATTTTAATCAGCACCTTACAGCCTCTACCACAATCCCGTGGCAATGACATCGTCAGTTAGACATGGGAGATACCAAAGCCATTTATGTGTAGTTTAATGAACATCACTAAGTCATTTTATGAAATTCAAGAGAGATAAAGAAGGAAATGGAGGTGAGGAGGAGAAAGCTGTGCCTAAGGGCTTAGTGTCATCAGTTAAATTGAAAATTTATAAAGGGAAAAATATTTTTTAAAACAAGGTCAACTGTTTTGTAAACAGTGAGAAAATTCAAAATCAAATCAAACTGGCAGCTATTTTTTTTTCATCTTGGTACGAAAAGTGCTACAACCTTTCTTTAAGGCAATGATGATGATATTTATCCAAAATCGTTGGAAGGTTCATAGCAATTCTTCCTTCAGGATGCATAAACAGAGGAGCTTGTTGGACACGTGGACTTTGGAGACTTCTGGACACAGGTTTAAATCTATGCCCTTACCGGTCAATCTTAAGTTTTTATTTATAAATGAAAGTAGTAAAAATATGTACCTTATATGTCAGGAGATTAAGTAAGATGATGTACGAAAGCCTTTCTTGACTACAACGCTTTGGCACATAAGAAAGACTCTATAGCTACTGAGGAAGTAATTGTGGATGCGTGCAGGGGGAATCCAAGAATATTCACCAGAGATCTGTTCCTAATGGCTACATATTGGGGAAAACTTCCCAGGCTCCTAAAATAGAAAATTGGCTAAACAAATAATGACAAATCAATATGCATCCCTGAGAAAATACGGAAAAAAATTAATCACATGGAAACAATGCTTAGTGTATGTAAAGTTAAAAAGAAAAAGATTACAGGCCAGGCACAGTGACTCATGCCTGTAATCCTAGTTCTCTAGGAGGCCAAGGCAAGTGGATTGTTTGAGTTTAGGAGTTTGAGACCAGCCTGAGTAAGAGCGAGACCCCATCTCTACTAAAAATAGAAAAAATTAGCCAGGCATTGCGGCAGTCTCCTGTAGTCCCAGCTACCCAGGGAACTAAGGCAAGAGTACCTCTTGAGACCAGGAGTTTTAAGTTGCTGTGAGCTATGACATCATAGCATCCTAGCCTGGGTGACAGAGAAAGATTCTGTCTCCAAAAAATGGCACACATTTGTACTTCCAGCTACTTGAGAGGCTGAAGCAGAACAAATGATCCCTTGAGCCCAGGAGTTCGAGGTTACAGTGAGCTATAATGATGCCACTGCACCTTACCTCAGGAGACAGAATAAATCTCTGTCTGAAAAAAACAAAACAAACAAAAAACATGAATGGCCTGTCAAGTGTGATCCGGTTGAGTATGATCCACATTTTAACTGTGGGCAAATTTATACATAGAATGCTACCCAGAAGAACATATCCTAAAAATGTCCATGACAGTTTTCCCTGAATGGGGGATATGGACAAGTTACACATACTTTTTTTTTGTTTCAGATTAAAGAAAACTTGAAATTTGAGAGAGGGATATTAAAAAAGTTTTATAATGTGTCCAATAAATAAACATCAGTGTGAATCTTTTGTTTAAGTAAAGTAACTCTGGAAAAACTTTCCATCTCCTAGGGATAGTGTCTGTAATTTAATTTTTCCTCAATCCTTGCATCGCCCCTTGGCTGTTTCATTCTCCAGTCTTTTCCTGTAGCAGGGCAGTCTGGGGAGGCCCTTGGCAAGAACATCCAGGGAACTCTCTGACAAACTGTGCGATACAAAGAAATGCTGGGCCAGGGCCCCTGTCCCTGCATTTGCATCACAAAGCCCAGCGGTCTTCTGCACAGCTTTTCTCACTAAGAGACTCCCTTGGAAAATGTCAGATTTAGACCCAGCTTGGGGCACCACTGTCTGGGGGCCTGGCTCTTACACACCATGGGGCACTGATTTCAATTCCTCAGTTTTTCTACACCCAAAATAGAAGTAACCTCCTCCCTGCAGGCAGCATGACAAGAATTCAGTGTTTTAGGATTTATTCATATGCTCGATTCATTCTTTAACAAAGGGAAGTTGCAGCTCTAGCTTGGGCACTAACAGTGACAAATTCATGCTGGACAAATGCCATCTCTGTCCACGTGCACAACTTCCATCACCTCAGATGGAATCTGCTTCCAGGCTCCACATTTATCCAGGATCCTTCCTGGCCAGCTGGATTCCTGCTTCTTCTCTGTTCTGAACTGTTTCATGGAAAGTCCTTGAACTTCCCAGGAACTCAGTCTTATCACTTGTAAAATGGAGCAGCTGTACCTGGTTATTTCTAAGATGCCCCTAAGAAGCACAATTTAGTGTTCCAATGGGTACTTTTTTTTTACCTTTTCTGAGAAAAAATGATATTCTGCACAGCTTTTAAAAAGTCATGTGAATGTACTCAGCTGTGATTCAATAATAAAAAAATAAATAAATAAAATAAAAGTCATGTGAAAAGAACATTTGGAGAATATTCATTCACCAAATTTCCCACTCTAAAGGCAACTGCTTCCCAAGTTCTTTGTATGTCCAAATATAATGTATTGAATTATACACACATATACAGAAGAACCTCTGTAAGTTGACCAGAGGTTGACCAGAGATTGTTGACTGTAACAAGCTGGTCAACATACAAAGATGGTCAATGTAAGGAACTAGGCCTTCTGTACTGCTATGCACAGGTGGTGCATGTCTCGTCTATGAAAATTAGGTCAACGTAAGTAGTTGGTCAATGTAGAGAGGTGGTCAACTAGGGAGGGTCACTACGGCTTGAGATCTCCAATTTGACTTCTAAGGTTTTGTCCTACTCTTAGACTCAAATGTGTATGTGCAGATGCATAGTAAGGGTAATTAATGCAGTGTGGTCAGTGCTAGTGCGAGCTACAGTAATCTGAACCTTCATTAAAGGTATGGTGATGTGATCACGCTAAGATCATCAGAAAGAATGAGGGGGATTTATGGATGTGTACCTGAACCAGTTAGGAGTCTTTAGGCTGCAAGGAACAGAAATCCACTACAAACTGCTTTAAATAACGAAGGAGATTTATTGGGTCACATAAATAGGCAATCCTCAAGGACTTAGCTCTTCTCGTCTCTCTGCTCTGTTATCAAGGGTGGTAGCTTTATCTTAAGACGGGTTCTCCTGGGGTTGTGAGACACTTAATCCTCAGGAGGGCTATGTGTTTCTCCCTCCATTCCAAGGGAGGAGAGGATGATTCTATCCTAGCAAAAGGATCCTAAAGTTTACCTTGATCCCCGATAAATGGACAATATCAATGCGATTTAGCCAGTCAGCCCAGGATGCTATGTTTCCCAAAAAGTTTCCAGGGGAGCACAGACATGTAAATGAAATGTTACCCCAATCACGTCATTGTGAGTCCTGTCCTTACAATCTTGATGAGGGAAAAGTCGATTCTCCAAGGGGGCCACTGTCTGTAATGAGTCTGCACCTCTCTCTGTATCTGTTTGGTCTGCTCCGGGTATGCCCGGCTATTGCGTCTTTCTCCCACATCTCAAAGATGTGCAGCCTGGGTGAATGAACTTGTCTACCCTGTCCCGGCTGAGCAAAGGCAGACGCGCCTCATTGTGCCCTGGAATGGAATAGTCCTGTCCAGAGTTGCCCACCTTGTGCCCCGAGCCCTGCAATGGACTAGTCCTGCCTGGGTTGGTGCCCACCTTATGCCCTGCAATGGAACAGTCCTGCCCGGAGTTGGTGCCCACCTTGTGCTCTGAGCCCTGCAATGGAATAGTCCTGCCCAGGTTGGTGCCCACCTGTGCCCTGCAATGGAATAGTCCTGCCCGGGGAGCTACCAGGATAGGCTCTAGCTACCCATGACCCTGGATTGGAATAAGTGGGCTGGAAAATGAATGAATGAATACAGATGATTATAAAATAGGCGTTCATAAAGTACACAGTAATCATACAAATGCATGATAATAAAAGGTGCTGTACCAAGGCACTCAGCGAGCCCACCAGATTTGTGATGGTTTTTGAACTGTGTGGTGGTGGAGGTGCTCCTTACAATTTTTGTGTTACAAACATTTATTCCTCGATTTAATCCACGACCACTGTGACCACTGTCATTCATTGATTTCCCCCAAAATTGGGTAAATTGTTCTTACTTGTGTTATCAGTTTCTTAAATGTTCGTATTCCTCTCATTCCCATCATTTGTATTCCTCTCATTCTCCATTCTATATTAGAAGTGCTTGAGGTCTTTATTTAGAAGTTTGGTGATGTTTTTGAGACGAGAAACGTAGTGTTTGTTTGTGTCAACTAGCCTATGGCAAAGTTGGTTTTGTGACATGTCATGTTACTTGGAGTTGCAGTTTCCAAGAATCAAAGGACAATGTTAAGTGAAGACTTACTGTATTTCAGGAAAGGGAAAAGAGAGAACACATACCAGGTAGGTGGGGACATCCAATGTCCACTATTGCATGGAAGTATAAAATCACTTCTAAGATACTTTGTTAAATGCAAAAGGCAGGGCACAGAGGTGTGAGTACAATACGCTACCATTCATGGTTTAGAAAAGCATACCTACATATGTACGTATTATTTTAACAATGATTTTAATCTCACATACATTCATTCATATAAAAGAAACACAAGTACCCTTGGGAGAAATAGTAATCTTTTAAAAACCAAGATTCCAAGGTTCTATCATATGTTTAACATTTTCAAATAGCCACTTAGAGCAGAGGCTGTGAGCACAGCATTAGCAAGGCATCAGCAACCCCTCCACTGATTTTGTCTTCCCACTCTGAATAAACTCTTCTTTAGGGTTCTCTGGAAGTGAAGAATATTCAGTAGATAAAAACAAACAAGCTTCTCATGCAAATGACAAGGTAATAAATAATATATATGTGTTTGCACAAATCAATTTACAACGTCACTTATTCTGAAAGAGTTTTTAAACAATGCCCAAGAGCTAATCACTAGGAACTCCACAGGTAACATAAATCCAGAGATGTTTCTTTTCATATAGAGTTTCAGAAACCCCCAAGGCTGCTTAATCAGTCACTCACTCAAAACTGCAAGGAATCCTGACAGTTTCTGATCGTTTCCCAAATGCTGCTACTCAGTGGGTATTTTACATTCACAGAGTTAGATCGTTGATATAAATTGAGTTTCAGTCAACTGAAGAACTGGAAAAACATCTGTGCAGTGGGGTTGCCCCCCTCCCGGGGAAGAGTGAGAGAAGTTTACATAGTCAGTCTGCAGAGCTAATAAGCAAGAAAGCAGTAAAGACTTCAAAAGCCCATTACAAACTGCCAGCACTACTTTTGCAAAAAATACAATTGAATTATATGGATGAGCCTGCATGTGTGTATATATAAAGTGCTAGATGAAAAAATTGGTTTTACAATAGATTACTGAGTTTTGAGTGTTTTCATAAGTGGAAAATGTATGAATAAAGAGTCTTGAGTTAAAAATGTGGAACAGTCAAACTATATGGCTCTCTTTGACATATATGAGGGGGGCGTTGCTTGGAAATATTTACCCATTCATTCAACAAGAGTCTAATGTAATGCCTGCCCTATGCAAGGCACTCTGTGTGCTGAAAGCTCCGATGAAATGGACGCATTAACCTCATGGATCGCAATAGGAAAAAAACATTTTTCGAAAAGTAGGTAATTGTGAAATGTAGACTAGATAAGAGGGAAAAGTTATAAACCTTCATGAGTGTCAAACACTTATAGGAGGAAAAATGTTACAGAGGGGTGATATTGCTCATTCAATATTTATTCGTTGGGAAATAAACATGGATGAGGTAAAATGGGATACCGACTGAACACATGAACTCCGAGGCCAAAGGGCCTGCAGTGTCTGGAGACCAGAGACTGCCGGTCCGCAGCACTAGCTGGTCACTCCTTAACCTCTTTGTTCCCTGGTCCATCTAAGACAAAGGGAAATAGAGTTCTCAGCATGGTTCCCGGCATTTAATCAGCGTTCTTGACAAGTTATTATTATTATTACTGTGATTGGCATTTAGTTGAGCCCCTGCTCAATCTGCTCAGCGTTATCTGTTCCTCTAGAACAGGGTACACTATTAACAGGCTTACTGATAATGGTTTTTTTTTTAAGAAACTTGGAGGAAGCAGGAAGATTACAGAGAAATTGCCTATTTACAATAAAGTTATATTAACATATATATTTATTTACTAGCAGCCCAGCAGTTTTACCTTTTGTATATTGCTCTGGTCTCTTAATGTTGACTCTGTGGCATTTTAATGAGCTGTTTATTTGGCAAAATGGTTACTTATAATTTAACTACTCATTCGGTTTGTTCCTACTTCAATTTTGTTTCTAACGTGTTAGGTGATCTTAATCTGACATTTCTCTGATCTTCATGTATAACCCAAACACTACTTTTACTAACATCCATTTTAAAGCACAGTGAAGTGCTTCTTTTTTGTGGCCTTCTGTGGTAGAGGCAATGGGATAGGAGGAGATAAAAGTAATTTGGAAGCAATTAATCCTACATGAGTGCTAAATCAAAGTACTATTACTTTTCCAAAAGACTGATTTTAAAATTTGTCTTTGCATTATATTACTTTTATGAAATTTGTAACAAAACTCTCCTGGAATCTTCCTAAACAATTCTTTGTAGTGGGGCACAATTCCGTTCGAAAGCTAAAGGATGCAAAATCATTTTGATGAGACAGTGTCACATGTAAAGCACTGATCTCCAAAAGGGATGATATGAAAGCTCCAAGTAAGTCATCAGTTCCAGTGACAGAAAGTCTGAGAGAGAACCAGGAAGAAACTGTTGAGTGTAGGAAATACAGTGATTTATGTCTCACTCCAGCTACCTTGGGAGTGACTGATGTTAAACCTTGGAGAAAAGTGCCTTGAATTAGGAAGACAGCTTTTCTCCATCAGCCTGTGACTTCACATTAAAAACATGGGAGGTGACTCAGGACCACTTTTTAACATTGATTAAACCCCCAATGTAACATGCACATGAAGAAAAGTATGACTTGGAGCTCCTTGGAATGCGTCATTTAAGAAAATAGTGGGAAATGCTATACCAAAAGGAGGGGCCAGGATTGAGTGGGAATGAGAAAGTCCCTTCCAACCAACACACACGCAAAGTATTGCAAATATGTTTATTTCTCAAGACCGTTACCATTTTTTCCTGCATTTTTGCTTCTTAGTTTCTGTGGTATGTCTCCAAACACACACACACACACACACACACACACACACACACATGAGAAAGACAGAGAAACGGCTAGATCATCTGGATCCATTTAGGGACTGAATTTCCTAAGTGCCAGTCGGATAAACAGACCCTATAATATAGTTGTCACCTGAACAAACTAATGTTTGATCAATGTTCCATTTGCCTAGTGAAGTGTGAACCTTTCCTGAGAGCTGAAATGACAAATATTAGTAAATGATTATCATCAGTTATCATCAGACAGTTGGTTCCTTGTCCTGCGTGGAGTGAATTATGAATTAGGAGTCTATATGTAGCTATAAACAGTACCACAGCATGACCAGATCATTGAACAATTGATTCAGCTGTTCCGTGCTTTCTGGACAGATTGAATTCGTCTTCTGGAGCCCTCGCTCCACAGCAGGCTCCCTCCTCCAGAAGTTTCTAACCCTGAGTCGACAGCAGTGGTCTTCATTTGTTTCTAGGGATTCAGATCAGTTTAAAAATGGGTGTGCACCATCAATAGTCACGTTCTTATGATTTATAAATAAAGAATCACACATGATAATGCAATTAAACCGATATTAAAAAATAGTTAACTAAGATGAAATAAACGTCTTCAGTAATTTTATCTTATTAACAATGCAAAAAACATTTTTGCTCTCATCTAAAATAGCATGTAAATTTTATTGCTGATTATTTCTTATTAGTATTCAAAATCTTGTTTTTCTTTTAAAATACTTGGTTTTATTAGACTATCAAAACTAAAAAAGTTACTTCACAAAAATGTGTGAATCTAAATGGAGGGGTACACTTACCAAGGCTTTATGTTTATGTTTAATTTGCAGTAAGGCCCTGCTCACCTATTATCAGAGTTTTTGTTGAAATTTGACAAGTAAATTTTCATATCCCCTGTTAGAAATGAATCAGAAGTGTGTTCAAATCTCACTGAAACTGTTTCTTTCGAGGAGTCTTAAACAGATTAGGAAATTCACTTTTCAAGTTTTTAATCTGTAGAGATACAAGGAGTTTTTTAGGAGATTGTCAAAAATAAAAATTACTCAAAGCTGTAAGTATTTTTAAGCTGAGATGTTCAAAAAGTTCTCTTCAGTGTAACCAAGTCTGTTCCCAAAGGCAGTTTTTTTTCTCTTTCAGCGTTAAAAGCATCGTTAGCTTCAGGGAAGGTTCAGAGTGCTATGAATACATATCTCAAAAGGTCTTCCCGTTCTTTTTTTTTTTGTTTTTCCTTTTTTAGCTAACTTCCAAACATATGTGGCTAGATCATCATTGCTTTTTCATGTAATAAGATTTTGTTCGAGTAACAGAGGCCGGTTCTGCCCTGCCAATTCTCCTTTCCATGTGCGTCTTCAGACAGTATCATCTTCAGTTTCTGATCTTCTTGCTGGAATCTTTTAAAGCCACTTGCCATTTAGTGAGAATTGATCTAAAACAATAATATTAATGTAATTGCCACCTAGGACGGCACAGGTATCGTCCCCGACATGTCCACATGCTGAGTGAGCAGTGGAAGATGCTGAAGGGTTTGGAATTTTCATTTTTTCTCAGGACGCCCAGTTGCCGCATGAAACGAGGTCACCTTTGTCACTCCACATGTTAAATTCTATTAAGGTTAACTTTTTCTTATTTTTATTAGAAATATTAAAAAGGGTATTATACGCTCTTCCTACCTCACTGGATTATTCTACATGACCTACTTGGGGACTACTGGTCTACTCACTGCCTTTGACTACGGGGCCTTTGCACATGCTGTTCTCTGCCTGACCACTCTGCTCTCCTTCCCCTGTTAATATTTAACTGCTACTTACCCTTTAGGCTCCATCTACCATATCACTTCTTGTGTAGAGATTCCCAGATCTTCCCCGACCTCTCAGATTAGGCCAGGTATCTCTATTAAAAGCTCTCATAGAATCCTATTGGTTTCCTTTAGAGCCCTGTGTGACTGAGAATGAACTCTCTGCTCTCTAGAAATGATAAGCTCCATGAGAATGAGGTTGCATCATTTTCCAGTGCGTTCTCAGCCCGTCACATACTACTCCACAAGTATTCAGCATCCAATGAATATCTGTAGAATAAATGGATGAATGATGGGTTGACTGTGAATCTGGGGCTTAGTCACATATGAAATGTCATTAATCATCTAGTTTTAATTCCCTTATGCTATTGATAGGAAAACTGTTCTATAAGAGGGTTATGTGGCCCTAGTCTCACTGTTAGTTGATGTGTGTAGAAACAAACCCTGAGGCTCTTGGTTCCCAGGGCCAGCATTTTTTCTACACATCCCAGAAGATGTTTAAGAAAAGCCAGCATTGGAAACTGCCTCTTTATTCAGATAATCACACTCCCTGAGACCAAAAGCTCTCTTAAAAGGACAAGTAAAATAAATTCATGAAAGTAAACATTTTAAAATAGTAAGACCAAAGTCCTAGTACAAAATCCTTATAATGACCACAAATTGGCAATTTATGAAAGAAGAAATATAAATGGCCCGTTAACATAGGCCATATATATAATTTAAAGGAAGTATAAGGTACATTTTAAAAGATATTCTCTTTTCCCATGGGAGTCCTAAAGTTAGAAAAATTTGGATGTTAGTAAAAATCTGAGAAAATGAGTCCCCTCACACATCTTTTGTGAGAACATAAATTGATCCATCCTTTGGAGTCAATTGAACAATATTTATTAAAATTTTAAATGTTCTTGCCTATGACTTAGCACTTTTAGGATCTAAATATAGAGATTGAACAGGTGAGCAAAAATATATTAAATGTATTACAAGATGTTCACAGTACTATTGTTCATCATCGTAAAACTGGAATATGATCTAAATATACACCACTAGGAAAGTCTTTAAATCCGTCTTTGTTCAACCAAAGAATGGAATAGTCTGCAGTCATTAAAAATGCTGTAGGTCCGCACCTATTGATACAAAAAGCTAAGTAATAGCCCAATTTTTAAAAATATATCATAATATCTGATTTTTCTTTTAATTTTAAACAAACACTGACTTTTTAATAATGGTTATACCTATGAGGAAGGAAGGAATGTGGGATTATATAATAGAATAGTGCAAACATCCACTGGTTCCTATATATGTTTCAGGGTACTTCCCATGTGTTACAAATATGTATTTCCACTGAAATTTAGTTTTCTGCCAAATTATTACTTGGGAAAGAGCTTCCTCACTCCCTGTTCCTGGTAGTCATTAAAAACCCGATGAGAAAACAAACAGAAAAAAAAAAGAAAAACAGCAACAACAAAATAAAATCCTGATGGCCTGCAACATCCATGCCCACACTGGGGGGAGCTGGTTAACTTTCTGCACCTTCCCATCCAACAGGCCAGGACAGCCAGGTGGACAGACAGTACAGAGTGTTTCCTGTGAAAACCAAAGCTCCTGAGACTTAACAGGCCTTCCCTCAGCTGGGTCTGGACAGAACTATGAGCACATGCCGCAAACACAGGCTCAGTCTCCGTTGTGCTGTCATACTCAGAAGACAAGTGCATTTTTCCCACTGCAAGTTGTAGTGAACTCAATGCAACTTTCCAACATCTTTTTCCATCCAGTAGGTGGGGGCAGATCAAATCGAGAGGAATACATATCAGGGCATTCTTAAGGGACAAACTATCAAATGAATATGCTGGAATCCTTACTGGTGTCAAAGTTAGTAGAGTAAGATCATACTCCTTAAGATTCCGGCCTGTTGTTTTTCTCTTCTCCCAGTAAACCCCACCCACTTATCAATATTCATCTGTAATTTCACTCACTTGAATCTACTCTGACTAATTCTGCTTAAAATAACCTCACTCCTCTAAACCGGCATCATTTCTATCTACTCTGTTAACTAACAAGAGACTGCCGAGTGACACCTTATCTCTTGCTCTCTTCAGCTGTATAATCTTTGTGTATTATTTAGCTTTTTTTCTTCTAATTTTTAAAACTGGGCAAGGACCCTGTGTTAAATTATTCTGTATGCAACCTTGCCATAACACAAATCTAATAAATACTTGAAACTTAAAAAAAAAAAAACTACAAGAAATAAAGTCAATTAAGCTATGAGTTCTATTTTTTTACTTTGGTGATTTATGTATTTGTGTTTCCTTCACCCTTTCAGGTTTTGATGTTTTCTATTCATGAAAATAAATTCAAGATTTAAAATTAATAATAAAATTCATAAATATTTGCTAGAAATTAAGAAGCCCAAGATGAATAAAAAACTCTACAGTAACCACCAAGTGCAAGTTAATGAAGAGGAAAAAGAGAAACTGGCTTTGACTTTTAGAATGATGCTCATGCTTCATATCCAATGAAATACCATGAACAAATGAGGTGAAAACTTAGAAAGAGAACTAGCTTTGTTAAATAGAAGTAGGTGTGGTATGTGTATGCTTTAAATTTAAAAATGAAATGCAAGGCTCCTTTGCTTAATGAAGCCAGTTCTTTCATCTTTAAAATGACAGTTAAAGTAAAAACTAGCGTTGGGGGGGGGGGGGGATTTAAGGCCTCCTTTCAGACATTAATAAACACGATTCCACATTCTAAAACTATTAGGCATAATTTGGCATAATTGCCAATCTTTCCTGAGCAAAGGCATGCAACTCAGTTGTTTTAACTGCTGACCTCACTCCACCAGAGAATGAGCATCTCCACTGGGGACTCAAGGTTTCTGCCTTCAGAGAAGCATTGTGATGAAATGTGTTCTTGGCTCTGCATATCAAAGCAGGATTTTTATTTTCTCAAACTCACTGCAAGGAGTGGAACAGAGAAACGTATTTGTTGAGACAAAAAAATATTTTCTATGATGCTACATTGAAGCAAATGTATGGAAAGAGAATACAGACATTTGTTTTTATTCCCTCTCGGCCAAATTCCACTGCAAGTTTGTAGAATTCTAAAATCGTCTAGACTTTAAAAGTATTTTACTCTGTGGACATACGCCCTCGTGCAGTGACTTCCTGTCCAGCTTGTCTCATCTGTCTAATTTAAGTCTTAACCCCCCAAGGCAGACACCGTCTATTTTGAAATGTTTTCTTTAGAGCAATATTATGCTGACAAGTTCGGTAAATTTTCAATAGCAATACATCTTGTGTTTCCATTCTCTGCTAACCTTCATTTGTCTGTGCTGGCCTCCTGATTTCAGTGGGTGCAGATCCCTGTTCTTTCTCTGAACAATTGGAGTGAGTAGGAAATTTAGTAAGTCAAGTTTTGATTATTCATTTTGAACCTACTCACTAGTATATAACAAAAGGAAAGAAGAAAGAAAGAAGGTGTGGTGGGAAGGGGTCGTAGTGAACAATACTGATTAGAGGGAAACTAAAGCAGCCTTTCTTTCTTATTTGGATAACACACAGCTTCTGAAGGACCACCAATGCTTGTAAACAACGTATCTAACCTTTATCATCTGTAATGTACTTCATAGCAATTCATTTTTTATCTCTTCACCCCACTCCATCTGTCAAAGAAAAAAATCAGTCAATTAAGATACTTCAATGTGGAATGAATTCAGCATTGAATTGATTCATGGAAGTTTTTGTTGAAATATTTTTTTAAAGTTCTCTTACCTCTGCACGTACTGAGAAGTGTCAAAATTGAATGAGAGCAGTGCATGGAGGAAATCTTTCTATGTTAGCAGAATGCTCTCCCGGGCCACACACACTTGTTAACAGATACAATTTCAGGATAACTTGGGAACTTTCACAGTAGAAGATGGTAGTCCTATTCTGACCATAGTACTTACAGTGAATCACTGAATAAATTATTACTATCCGTGGAGGCTGCCTCTTTGGATAATTAGCAATTTCAAGGTAAGAAGGATACTGTAAAGTATACGTCAGCGTCAACATCAATAGACAGAACATGAGGGTAAGTAGCTAAATTAGACTGCTTTAAATACTATCTAGATCTTTGATCTTCAATTATATGCTCTTGTAAATTTCGATCTAAAGCTATATTATATATAATCCTTATAGTAAAAAACTAAGATTTCATAACACAAAAATGGGATTGCACTATAATTTTAGGAATTTTCCAAAAGACTTCACGATAGAATTTATTATTTGTACACAAATAAACAAAACACAGAAATTGTGTCTACCATTTTCATAGCTTTTTTTTCCCCCAATTTTATATGTGCACTTAAAATAATAAGAGATCTGGAGCGTACCCTACGGTCACTTATTTGATTATATCTCTGTCTATGAATTAAGTTGATGGGTGTATTTCACATGGGAAATTCAGTGCTCTAAAGTTGAAATACAGGTTTAATGACCTCTGTACTGATGTCTATTTTGTAGCTTAAAAAGACCTTTAGAAATTTAACATGGGGCGGAAGATGCGTTGAGACTTGCATTCTTGCTGTTCAGAGGCTAAGACTTAAACAGGAATAATACTAGATGTTTTGCAAATTCATGTTTCAAAAAATTTGTATTATTACAAACATTGGTAAGACAAATTAACAAAAATTGTCTCAATTGTTATTTTGTAACTACAAAGAAAAACAAAAAATGGTTCATGTAAATGATTTGCTCCAGATTTGAGCCCTAACAGGGGGAAAAATTCCTTTTTACAGACGTGATAACAAGTAGACCTAGATAGAATTTGACCCAATAACTTCTCTTACTACCTTGACCTTTCACAAAATACACAGGAATGTTACCAATTACAAATGCAAAAAGAAAAGAATTATTGAATAAAATCATTATAATGCATAATCTCTTCAGCGATTTTCATAAATACACAGCTGTTTTAAAAAGAGATTATCATAAAATAAAAAGCAGAGGTAATTTGTAAGTACACATCATTAAAATATAATGCTTTAATAATACAATATTCTCCCAAAAGCTCGACACACATTTTAAAAAATTAGAATCTCATGATTATCATTGTAGAAAAGTGTGTGTCCTATTTTTGACCAGTACACCTTTTCTAAGAGGTAGTTTTAAATGGCTTCATCTTACACTCTTAAAAACGTATTTTAAAATTAAGTGACCAGAAGACATTACTACTGGCAGAGCATTAGCAGGGAAGAGACCTCGATAAAATTACCAGAGAACACTGAATCATTTCTTCTGTTACTGCAAGTCATAGGCAAAAGTTCTAAAATTATACAATTACAAAAATAAATCAAGTCCGCATGTCATTTCTGCTTTTCTACATTAATAAATTAACCATGTAACATTGTTCAAAATTATGTCAGTTACGCATATAATAATCTTTTAAATTAATGAAGTGATGAAGCAGTTTGAGGACACCCATGATTTACAGGGCTGCTTTTAGCTAATGTTAAAAGCCTTTCATTTAATAAATTGGCCCCTTGAGAAATTACCAAAAATGAATATTTTCAATGCTAAATGTTTCAAGGTTTACACTTTTCAATATATTAACAAATGGCAAGGAAGATGCATTTTTCAAAATATATCTTCTTTTACATATGTTTAATTGAAATTAATCAGTATATTACTTTAGAAGCAAATGATTAGACAAGATCATTTATGAGAATTTTTGTAAAGCAATAAAGCTGAATTTGAACAATAAAATAAATCACATCTTTTCAAAATTTGTAAATTAGGAATCATTTCAAGCTTTTTGATCAAAGAGAAACAATTCTACAAAATCCATATCCTTAAAACAAGTACTCTTTAATATTATCATCTTAATTTTTTGCATCATTGATCAAGATTGAATTTCATGATTTTTATAATAATTTTTGTTCTGTTTGCCTTTATCTATTCTAAACATTTCTTTGTGAATTTTTATATGTGATTTTAATTCCCACACATTTCTCAGTTCAATCATGAATAGCAACAATCGGACCTTAACAAGCAAAGTACATTATTTCCACCGTCTTGTGCTTTTATAGGGCTTCAGAGATATGTCGGAAAACAAGAGAAATAATATCTTACGGAGCGATGTTATAAAAGTTTGTCAAGAAAGCAAAACAGATTCCAGTCAACCCAGGATATGCTTGCATGTAATAGCAGCAAAAAAGCAAGGGAGCTAAATATAACTAGCAAAGAAAGCCTGAAATTGATGTTCCCTGTGCTTATGGATTTGTTTTCATAATGTAGAGTCTGATTTTTATTCCACTTCTGAATTAGTAATGTGCCTAGTACACTGGGCCAATTTCTTTTCAAAGCTCTTGTAAGCTCCAGCCCTGAAAACAAGAATAATTAATTCGTGCTTCTTGAGCCCAATGGATGTAATTTTAGGCAGGCAGATGTCAAAGAAATAATTTTTAGAATTCTTATAATCGATGGCGGTGTAATGGAGAATTGCCTGTTGGCATTTCAAATGATTTTAAGGAATTTTAAACTTTCATCAATGAATTTTTAATGCATACTAATAATGGATTCTCATGGGTTTGTAGTCTATGCATAGTGAAACAGAACTTTAAGCATATTATTATTTTCCTTTAAAAATGGCTTGGAGGAAGTAATAAAAGTGTTGGAAATGCAAGACTTTCAGTTTCCTTATAATATATAACTGCATCAAACTACAAATACAATTATTTGGGTGAACTATATTTTCAAGAGTTAATAAAGAAAAGGGTAGAGCATCAATGATCTTTCAAATATGCATATCCAGTGTATAAACATTTGCAGAAGGACCCGCGTTTAAAATCAGAGCTACATTTACATCCCCGACCGTGGCTTCCGCTTAATGAGCCTTACAGTCGGCAGAGCCCTCCGCACATGTGGAAGAAACAGCACACGAGTTTTCGCAGGACAAATTGCACAATACAACATAGCCCCAAATTCGAAATATCTGACATCGTTTACCACCGATATTGAACTCTTTATTATCATTGGGATTATTTCCAAAAAGTCCCTTCGAAAAGTACAAATTTATATGGGTACAGGAATTGATAAAATCTTGGTCTGGCTGAACTAAAAGCTATTGAAATCACCAGAAGAGAGGTGAGAGGCCTGTCGAGAGCTCTCAGAGTCTGTGCGGACCAGCGAAAGGGCAGGCGAGCCTGTGTAGGGAGCAGCCTGCGAAGGAAAGCTTAACTTCTGGTGAATCAAACCCCGTGTTCTGATCCACTCTAACTACAGGGTGCATGATTCTATGTCTCTGGGCTTTAATTATATCTGTACGTCAACTAGAATCATGATGTCTGTTTTTAGCGAGAATTATAGCATCTTTCTTTACCCTCCTCTGTAGAACTGTAGAAACACAACGGGCAAACGTATGAAAGCATTTTTGACTCTTTTGAAAGAATTATGCCATATTGACCTGAGATGTAAGTAACTTGATTTTTCCAAGCTTTTGAAAGTAAACCCTGGCTTAAAAAAAAACTTACAGATCAAATATATATTTATAGTATACGCATATATTTGTATATAGTCAGAAATTTTATCTGGTTTTTATGGCCGATTTCCTATGTGAAGTATGTTCAATTGGGCTAATAAATTTATATTCCCTGTGCATACTCCAGCAAGCTACCAGGGGGAGGTGGGCAAGGAAATTTCCCCCGTGGTGGAGGAAAACCTCGATTTTCCCCCATCATGTTCTAAATGGAAACCTCAGTGGAAACTTTACATCTTCAGTTTTCTCCCCATAGTAAGAGATGCACAGTGGCCGAGAGGCTTAAAGACGTATCTGCACTCTCCATTTTCAAGGCTGCAGTTTACACGTCAGGCAAATCTTCTACTTTTTACAACACAGAGAACAGCAAATCGGCTGTTGTTTTTCAAAATAGAGTGCAGCCTGCCTCACAGACACAGATCCAATAAAATACTCTATTTATTGGCTAAGCATTAACAGCGTCTCTTATTTTACTCCTGTGACCCTCTTTGGCAGTTAGTCACACATTCCAATTGAGCAGACGCCACAAAAATATCCCTCATGTATAAGGAAAAAGAAGAAGCCTAATTGGCCATCGACCTCTCCCTTGCAGCTCCTCTGGTGTCACAGCCCAGGGGCTTCAAATTCATCACCCCTAGGACCAGACAATCTGCACTGAGGTGACAAAAGCAGGCAAGGCTAAGCACCAGATTCGAGCCAGGTCCCTGCCCCACCGAGAATCACCACTTTTGTGAGCAAAGCCCCAGTGGCGACCATCACCACCAACTCAATCAGTGCACACAGCGACACTCACCACGACCCTGACATTCCCCAGAGCGACATTTGCTACTTTGTTTTTATTTCATTTCATTTATTTTCACTAGTATCCTCTATTCCTAACAGTCAGTGTTTTTCTACCTTTATATCTCACAACACACTTGAACCTATAGATAAACTTCCACGGCACACTCAAATTATGTTGACAAACAAACAAACAAACAAACAAAAAAAAAACAGAGAGGAAAGAAAAAGAATATACTCACTGTGCTTTGAACCCCTTTTGAAATGATTTAATTAATGATCTTTAAGAATTGTCATAGCACGCCCAAGATCCTCCCGTGGCACATTGCTTGAAAATCACAGATAGCAGTAGTTTTGCAATCCCGTTTAGGATAATGACATAAAATTTCGCTTTAAAATAAATGTATTCATGTTTTGAAATAGATTTACAGAAATGCGTGCAACTCGTAGCATGGGGAAATAAAGATATGGCAATACAAGTGAAAATGATTGGGAAGAGCTGAAGATGAGAGTATGTTGAACGAAAGAATGCTAAAGCAATAGTGGGGAAAGAATAACCAGTCTCCCCTAAAAGGTAGATTTTTATAATTATATATTTTTCATTTGATCTAGATAAGATATATTGTTATCACCATTTTACAGATGGAGAAACTGAGGATCAGAAGAGGCTCAACTTATAAGTAACTAATACTGGGAGAGAAATATTCAGCCTTCAGATGAGGCTTTCTGCTCCGAATGAAATACACTTTTTAGTTGCTCGGCTATTCAACAAAAAAGTTACACGAGGTCCGGAGAGTTAAGCATTGCCTTTGTGTTAAATTTTTGCATTCACCTAAAAAGCAATATTTTAGTACAGTGTCTGAACAACAGACATAAGAGGAAAATTCCTTTTGAGTGTTATAGGATAGGAACTAATTAGTTCAAAAGGGTGTGAGGAGGTTAACTAGCTCATGGTAGTAAAGAATTTCGCGGATGGAAAATGCCATGTTAAGTACCAAAAATTACCATTACCTGTTTCACGGTGCAATATTTACATTCAGCAAAACTGTAACTAAGGAAAAAATATGAGTACCATGAGTTGGTACTCTTCTGATCAGCCTGGGAAAGGTGATGTTTAATCCTATGTTTATATTCAGTAAAACTATAAGTAAGGAAAAAATATAAGTATCCTGAAGTTGTGACTCTCCTGATCAGCCTTGGAAAGGGTGGGGATCTCGACATTCGTCAACGAGGACTGAGGATCAGGTACTGGATAGACATTTACAGACAGGCAAACGTGCTTACTGGAAGATGCTGCCACTTCATTGCTTTATAGGGAAAGCAGGAAAAATGTTAAAATAAGCCTTGTCACTGTGATTTAAAAAAATAACACAACAAAAGTCATAATTTCTGAAAGCAGAATTTATAGTTTCAATCGCAGATTTAGGCATAAGTCTATACTTTGAGACCACAAATTGTATGACACCTTAAATTAAAATGGTTCCTCAGAAATGTAAATAGCTTTATGTGAAAGGTATATGCTCAGCCCCGAGCCAAAGTTACATAAATGTATGGAGTGCTGAGGAAATCCCCAGTATCACCGTCTGGTCAACCACATTCATGATCTCCGCATGGAAAGCTGTCCTTTCCGATAAGTGAAAAGCTTATAAACAAAGATACATTATATCCCTGTCATTTTTCAACAAAACAGCCGATTTCAAGGTTCTCTAATAGGAGATTTAATTTGGCCTTTTATAAGAACACTGTTTTACTGTGTAATTTATATTTTTTCCAAAAGAATAAAACGCTGCTTGTTTTAACAGGGTGCCTTTGCATTTGTAAGAGGTTGTTTAGTTCCTATAGAGACAGGGACAATATCAGTTTGATACAAGGTAGACATGTGATCTGAAATCACACTCTGAAGTGTAAGGAAATGTAACCTAAACTCAGAGTGAAAGGCTAGAGACCACTTACACGAGCATAATTATTTGAACCTCCGACCTTTCCTACTGAAATTAGCGAGCATTTTCATTTTCCATATGCAATCACTTACTGTCCTTTTTCTGCTATTAGTGTTTCAAGAAGCAAGGACGTTTAAATGAAAAAAAGAAGGGGGAAAAAGCCCTCTGTTAATTTGAAGCTGAGTATCTGCTCCACTAAAATTGACAAAAGTATCCTCTTAACAACTGCCACGTTCCAACAATACAGCTTGGCAGGAAGATGTGCTGGCGAGAAAGCCAGTTAGTGTGACTCTATTCCGAGTCTTCGGATCAATTCAGAGGAATGTCTTTCATTGTTGTTTTTTAGATCTCTGGAACAAGAGCTGTCTTACAGACAAAACTACACAGAAGAACGCGTTTGTCAGTGTCCCCATCTGGACACTTGTCCACTCACTTCAGTGGTATTTTGGCACCTGATGAGTAGGAGTCCTTCAAAACTCCGGATGATGAATTGTTTTGTGACATGAAAACGATGTGAAACCTGGTAACTTTGACAAGCTCAGGACAAGCAGCCTGTCTGTCCTCGAGCGTCCCGGTTCTCATTTGTTAAGGAAAGACCAACAGGATTAAAAACTGCCTAGGCCATGTGTGTGTGTGCTTCACATATTAAGGTCCATTTAGGAAAAGGGGGAAACTGGTCTGCCCATGACTTTCACCCGCCCCTCGAGGTGGGGTAATGACTCCTTGTAACTGTAACATAGAGAGAGGCATTTTCTTCCCTTTCTTGAAGTCAGGCAAATTCCTCAACATGCCTATCTTTCACGAGGTAACATTCGTTAGCTGTTAAACTGTCAAGCTATCTGTACATACTAAAGGTGAAAAACTCCACTGAAGTTAAACATGACCACGGCCTTGATCGTCACAGCAAAACAGCGGCGACACGCCATGGCATGGAGGTGCCCAGAAGATAGAGGCCAGGGAGTCTCTGGACAAAAGGGAAGAAGAAACGGAACCATCTCCTGCCATGTAGACCTCCGTTCCTTGACGTCCAGAGCCAACCTGATTCCCCGGGCTTCTCAGGGCGGGCAGACCTGAACATGTTTGCAGCTGAGGCTGAGTGAGATTTCCTGGAGTTCACGTGCATACCTCAGTTGTTTCCATCACTCGTCCACCCCTCGCCACTGTCAAGATCAGCCCTTCTCTTCTGCTCTGCTGAAATGCTCTCAGAATGCTTTAAATAAAGTGATAGTTGAAATTTGGAGAAGCCTGCCTCAATTTGATGAGGGTAAAAGAAAAAAAAAAACAAAACTAATTTTTGCATCACCAACTTCTTTCTCCATCATAGCCAAATAATGGATATTTAATTTGGAACCTTTATTGATCAGCTCTTCTATACAGGCCCCTGAAGCCTTAGAGGGCAAAAAGGGTTCAAATTGTGAGGAAAGGAGGATAAAGCTTTTGAGTCTTTCAACATGGCCAGGATAACCTTCAATAAATGTAGGGGTGGGGGAACCAAGTATAAAATTAAAGGGCTCGCATAAGATTAATCTCCATGGAAGGGAGAGAAACCAAATCTTTGTTTATTATCAATATTCACCAAATTTAAAACGGTGGATCTTAACCAGGAGTGAATAACAGAGTCGTATATGCAGGGATTGTTACTGAAACTTCTGGGCTCAGAAATAATCAGCCAGGGTTTCTTCTGAGTCAGACGCCCTGGAGAATGTGAAATCAACATTTTTTTCTGAAGTGATTTTGGCCTACATTCTGGGTAAGAATAACTCAAATCTATAGTTCTCAAACCTGGAGGATTAATCATAAGAATCACCTGAGGGCATAAAAATATGAATTCCTCGTCTCTGTCTTACACTGAGTTGGGGAGAATCTTTGGAGGCACCCCACCAGAATATGTGCTGTTGAAATCAGTTATGATTATCTGCCAGATTTTGGAACCACTACTTTATACCACACCCAAAAACAAGTCCCAACATTGTCCACAGAGCCTGAGTAAACAGGTCCAGATAGGGTCCAAGCATCTGCTCTTTATTTAGCATCTGGTGTGAGGGTTGTGAAGGCCACACTGTGTGAATACTGTGAAGAGATGCTTCTGGGCTGGGGAACTTGAACCTGTGTTTGAAGCCTCTGTCCTTTTTATCCAGTCACTTATTTACACATTCTAAAAACATATTGTAAATTTACCAAGTATATACCAGGCACTTAGGAAATTCACAACCTAGTGATAGAGATAAACACACAAATAATTATAATACACAGTAGTAAGTGCGTGTGTGTATAAAGATATGCAAAAGAAGTCAGGTATCAATACAAAGGAGGAAGTAACCAACAGGCAGGAAAAGCTGATGAAGGCTTTACAGAAGACAGATTGACTTTAAATGTAAGATCTGGATTCTGGATGAAGGAAAAAAGTATGTGAAATAGCTACAGTTTTTCTCATCGTGTGTCCCTCAGACCACCTTTATCAGAAATACTCAGAGATAGCAAAGTATCTCAAAGATGGAAGAAAAAGTATCCAATGCATACATCCCTACTATGAAGCAAATTTATAGCTTGCATGTGAAGGCTACAACCCAATTATAGCACAAGAAGACGGGGAAAGGGGAAAGGGAGGGAAGGGAAGGGGGAGAGTGGGTGGAGAGAGGGTAAAGGGTGGGATCACAGTTGAGGTGCATCTTGGAAGGGTCAGGTGAATCCTACTAAATGCAGAACACAAATGTTT
>CAUYON010062121.1:0-10115 GCA_963573935.1 Arctocebus calabarensis
ATACATTAGTGCAATCATGGGGCACAATGTGCTGACTTCATATACAATCTGAAATATTTACTTTTTTTTTTTTTTGAGGCAGAGCCTCAAGCTGTCACACTGGATAGAGTGTGGTGGCATCATCTCTCACAGTAACCTCCAATTCCTGGGCTCAAGAGAGTCTCCTGCCTCTGCCTCCCAAGTAGCTGGGACTACAGGACCCCACCACAACGCCCGGCTATTTTTTTTTTTTTTTTTTTTTGGTTGCAGCTGTCATTGTCGTTTGGCAGCCCGGGCTGAATTCAAACCTGCCAGCTCAGGTGTATACGTGGCTGGCACCTTAGCCCATTGAGCCACAGGTGCCGAGCGTACAATCAGAAATATTTTCATCAAACTGTTTAACATACCCTTCATGGCATTTTCTTAATCACTATATGAAGACATTTGTATTCTGCATTTATTAAGCTTCACCTGTACCCTTCTAAGATGCACCGTAGGTGTGATCCCACCAATTGCCCTCCCTCCACGCAGCCTCCCCCCCTTGCCCTTTTCCCCATATGCTTGTGCTATAATTGGGTTCTAGTCTTCATATGAAAGCTATAAATTAGCTTCATAGTAGGGCTGAGTACATTGGATACTTTTCCATTCTTGAAATACTTTGCTAAGAAGAATATGTTTCCTCCTTTCATTTTCTAATGTCTTTCCATTCCTAACTGCAAGCTCTATTATCTCAGAGTCCTTGGTTGGTTGTTTCCTACCAGGATATGTCTTCCTTGGGCAGTACCAAGTTGAGTTGGGCAATTTAACCACTAGTCTTCATTTCTTTTGGTCCTAATAAAATGTTAGCCTTCTAGAGGTTTATTCCCTCAGAGTTTT
Organism: Arctocebus calabarensis; assembly: GCA_963573935.1. Taxonomy (NCBI): domain Eukaryota; kingdom Metazoa; phylum Chordata; class Mammalia; order Primates; family Lorisidae; genus Arctocebus; species Arctocebus calabarensis. The sequence goes on from CAUYON010062121.1 coordinate 856, forward strand.
ACTCCATAAATAAAGCAATCTGTGTCATTGGCTTAATCTGATGTCCCTTATCTAATATATTTACTTCCTAATGGAATCTCTCAGAGCCTTAAGGGAAGGATGAGTTCAACTGGTGGTCTGTTTAGTTGAGCATCCCCTTCTTGAGCAGGGTCATACTCAAGTTGAGCAGGTGGGAGAGGAGCTTCTTTAGGAGTGATACATTTCTGGCTTTTCCTCAAACCACATTGGGTAGAGAGATGCCTATTTTCCCTAAGCATAAACTGAGCCCTGATCCTTTGTTCACATAGGTTTCCCTTACTGTGTCTAGCTCTTTGTTTCTTACTTAAGGTGATGCCAACTGTACTGTAGTCAGCATATGTTATTGCTCATCCACTAGGTCTGGCCTCTCCCCATGGGTCGTGGCCACTTGCCTTGTTTGCCAGTAGGAAATGAAAGGCCTGAAGGAGGGGCCATGCTTTCTCTGTGGTCTTTGAAGCACTGGCTACACCTCCAGCCATAATCATAAGAGTCCACATGCACAGTTCTGACTGATAAGGAGAAATTGCCATGCCTGCACACTGGCTGGGCTGGGCCTAAAGAGGAATGCTTTCTCAGTGATTTCCCAGAAGGCATAGGAAAGTCAACCCATAAGTGCAGGTGAGCTAATGGTAATATGTTAAGAGAGAAGTGGGAGGTGTGGTTTGACCAAAAAGAGACTGAGGATGGGAAAAAGCCATGTTCTCCTTTTTTTCCCCAGAGACCACTTTGAGACTCAAATGGTTGCATGCAGCATGTGTGGGCACATTCTATGTAACTACATTGTATTGTGCTGTGAGGATGTGGCCAGCCCAGTAATGTACCACCTTGTATTTGCTCTCCTTCTTTCCCTTCCTTCCTTTCTTCCCTTCTGTTATTTCATTTCCTCCTATTTCCTTGGGATTTTACCCCTTGATAAAGGGTTAAAGTGTAAGCTTCTACCATGGGCTCTGTTTTCTAGGGAATCAGAGCTAAAGCACATAGTAAAAATAAATTATTGACAGTATAAAACAAATCCAATTGCATAATATTTACCTAACTATAAGCCAAATTTAGTCCTGTTATAGTTGCCCAAGGATTATGGGATACAGGAAATTGTCATCAAGTGCCGTACAATACGGCAGGGGATGTCTAAAACCTAGACTCCAAAAGGCAGTGGCCCAAAGGTATCAGATAATCATATCAATGGACATTATCAGATATGCTCTGTTACAGTAAGTATCACTTGAGCTTCACATACAGCTTGGAAAAGAAATCAAGATGGGGAGATGATGAGCAATTCCTGAGGGTGAATTTTTATTCCCCTGTAGGAATGTAGGCCCTGTCAACTCCTTGAGTAGTTGACTTGGCCAAGTGTCTGAGAGTGGAGTCCTGCAGGGGATCTCTAGGAAGTCCCAGGGAGCAGCACACTGCTCAAGTTTTTCTCTGGGGCCACGTGTTCTCAAGGCCAAGTAAAGCTTGTGTGTGTACAGACTTTATTACTGACCTGGAAAACAAAGAACCCACCTTTACATGTGGTTCTTAGAACACTTTTCACTTTACAACCAATTTCTACTAGCAGTTCTTAGCAAGCAGAAGATTTGAAATAACCAAATGCATAACAGGATAAATGTCACCACAGGTCCATGTGTGAAACTAGAGGCCTGGAGTAGACAAGTGTCCTCTAAATGAAATGAAAGTGAAGCATAATAATGGCTTTTAACAAGGTCACATTGAAAAGGATGGGATAAATTGGACCATTTGAGACCTTTACCAAGTGTAAGAATTAAGGTTACATTGCTAAAATATCTATCTAGATTATCTTGGACTCTGAAAAAATAATGGGAAGTGAACCTAATTATTTGAGCTGAAATGCAGAAAATGTAGTTCATGTACCTATTAAGGATACCACATTTTTTCCCAAGGTATCTGAATAAAAGTGCTGACAAAGATTAATTTAATATTGAATGAATTATTTCAGGGGACCTAAAATTTTTTTAATAAGAGATTTAGAGGAAAAAATCTGCTGAAATAAACAAATCCTAAGATATAATATGTAATTTAGATTTGCGTCAATGGATAAGATAATTTGATTTTATGTCTATATGTGTATATATGTATATACATATATATGCATATATAGAGAGAGAGAGACAGAGAGAGAGAGAGAGGGAGAGAGAGATTAAAAAAGACTTGACAAGAATACGCAAATTTTTCTTTAACCTAGACCTAAGAAAGAATAGTAAGAAACCATATGGAAATAGTCAGGGGTAACAACATGTTTGGTTTACTCCCTTAAAAGAAAAAGTCAACACATTTTAGGAATTTAAAGCTTTCAGGTGATTTTAGATGTACTTGCTTTATATTATTTGGACAATCTTCTTCTTTTCTTTTTTTTGAGACAGAGTCTTGCTATGTCGCCCTTGGTAGAGTACTGTGGTGTCACAGTTCACAGTACCCTTCAATTCTTGGGCTTAAGTGATTCTCTTGCCTCAGCCTCCCAAGTAGCTGGGACTACAGGCACCCACCACAATTCCTAGCTAGTTTTTGTTTTGTTGTCATTGTTCTTTAGCTGGCCTGGGCCAGGCTTTTACCTGCCAGGCTCGATGTATGTGGCTGGTGCCATAACCACTGTGCTACAGGCCCCAAGCCTGGACAATCTTCTTAAAATAGAAGGATGGTCAAACTAGAAAAAAAATCCTACAAAAAATGCAGTCGTTTAATTTTGAGGAATTAAGGAAAAAAATCATGCCAAGCATTTGAGTAAGCCTTTTTCTTGCATATGATCTTATAGACGTCTCAGAAGAACTCTATGAGGGAATAATATTTTATAACCTCATTATAGATAAAAGAGGTTTAGAGAAGTTAGCTAACTTGCCCAAAGTCTTACAGCTTTTAAAGACTCAGACTCAGGTCTGTCAGACAAAATAGCATGGTTAGACAGTGGGACTTAAGCCCTGTGCCACCCCCAATTGGTTAGGTGCACACAGCATCCCATATGTCTGGTCCAGAGTAGGCTTTTAGTCTGTCATTCCTGGTCAAATGTCTTTGGCAAAGTCTGCTCTTGCCTTTCTGGCACTCATTTCTGATGTGATCACTTCTCTAGTGGGTGGGAAAAAATGTGTGTGTGGACATGTTTCCCCATTAATCAAGATATAAACTCATATGGCAAAGGGATGAAAAGCTTGCTTCCATTTAAGTAAATGCACGGATTTCAGACAAAGCAAAAAGAGGTTGTGATGGTGATGTTCTAAAAATGATTGAATGGATAAAGTTACTAATGGCAACATCCAAGGAGTTATGGTCAGCTGCTTCTTTTGCTCCTTTTCAGAAATTGGGCACTATTGCTAAATAGGATGCCCCATAAGACACTAAGAAATATCTCACAAAAGTTTCTGTAGTAAAAACCGATCTTTAAAAAGTATAAGACTTTTTTTTTACTGTTTAGCAGTCCAGGATTCTATTTATTATACAAATTGCTTAATATACTAAATTTAATGAATTATTGTCTGAATATAGAATTTGTCTATCTTGAAAGGAAAATGAATTCCTTGTGATTTACGGAATCATCTAAAAAATACACTGGCATGGGCTTTGGAATGAAACTGAGTTTGAATTCTAGCTTTTCCACTGACAGGTTGTTGGACCTTAGGGAAGTTACTTAGCTGTCATTCCTTAGGTTTTTTTTTTTTTTTTTATCTCATTGTAAGGATTAGATGAAATCATGTATTACAAATGTATCCATTGTATTTGTTTCTTATTGTTGATAAACTTTACTTCTATATTCCATGCAACAAACTTAATGGTTTTGTAAGCAAATCAAATTTCTTCAATGTATATATTTTGGATTAAGTCAGTATATTAACTTCAAGGAGTAAAGGACTTTTTATTTTTTATTTTTTTTGCTGTTTTTGGCTGGGGCTGGGTTTGAACCCACCACCTCTGGTATATGGGACTGGTGCCCTACTCCTTTGAGCCACAGGTACTGCTCGAGTAAAGGACATTTTAAAAATAATATATGAATGTATGTTTTTCCATTCTTTCTTTTCTTTCACTTTCTTATCACCTACCTTTTACCTGTCATGACAAAGAAAGAGAGAGAGGGAGACAGGGAGAGAGAGAAAGAGAGAGAAAAAGAGGAGGAGGAGAGGAAGGAAGGAAGGGAGAGAGAGAGGGAGGGAGGGAAGGAGGGAGAGAGGGAGGAAGGAAATGAAACAAAACAAGTTTTTTGGCATTTCTTCATAAATTTTGGAAATTCATCATCCTTAGCTGCTGCTTTTAAAATACATACATAATTCAATATAAATTCAGAAAGGACATTAGGCTGAAAAATTTCCCCTTTGGTAAAACTGACATTAGCAACTCACATAGCTTGTTGGGATCTAAGGCTTTGTGGGAAGCACAAGAGAAACAGGCAGCAGAAGGAAGCATCAAATGGCACAGCCTGCAGTTCCCAGCAGTGGCTCTCAAGAGGACTGCATGCATTACCACGGCTCCTGTAGGAACTACTGCCCAGCTGGTTGTCAGTGGAAATGTGGATGCAGGCTACCATTCTTTCTCCCATTTTTATAAGGTCTCCTAGCAGCAGATGGTGATGATTGTCAAAGTTTTCAAGCTGTCCCCACTATAGATGAGGAGAACCCAGATTAGCCTCTGCACTCCCTTCTCTCACTTTGAGGAGTTCGAGGATTGAAATGTTAAGTCAGAGAAAGGTCTGGTTTGCTATGCTGAGTCCTACTAAAATTCTGTCATTTTTACTTTTAATGACAATTACGAAATTATACAAATTTGAATATTAAAAAATTAATAAATATGAACACTCTACAAATAAATAACTAAAGTATTAATAAGCATCTCTCCAATACTTTAAGCAGGAAGTTATCTTAATCTTACACTATTAAGGAGAAAGCATGAAAAATTGCTTCATCACAAGATACACAGTGTTTATCAGTAAAATCAATCTAGGGTTAATGTAATAGCCAAGTAGTCTATTGTGATTTTAAGGCTATTATCCAAAGCAGTTACTGAAACAAAGAAACTACATATTATAAGAACTGTGGGACCATTGATAATATTTCCCCCCTAAAAGTTAGCTCTAAGAATGATTTTCCAAAATTATAAGCATAATTCAAAAATCACAGAGGCTTCAAAACAAAAACACAAAATGACTATCATGAAATCCATCAACCACTCTAATAGCAACTTACATTTAAATGGTGATTTATACTTTGAAATGAGATTCCACAGATGTTTCTTAATACAATATATTTTGAATTAGATGCACCATTATTCCTGTTTTTCAGGTGAACATACTGAGACTCAAAGAGATTACATTAGACAGACTATGCCTCAGTTCATTTTGTGCTGCTCTATAGGAAATACCTGAGGCTGGGTAGTTTATAAAGAAAAGGGATTTATTTGGTGCACATTTCTACAGGCTGTACAGGAAGCATCAAGTCAGCATCTGTTTCTAATGAGAGTTTCAGGGAGCTCCCAATCAAGGTGAAAGGTGAAGGGGGAGCATATATGTCACATGACGAAAGTGGGAACAAGAGAGGGAGGGGGTGGTGCCAGGTTCCTTTTAAACAATCAACTCTCACATGAACTAGTAGAGAACTCACTCATTATCATGAGGAGGGCACCAAGCCACACATGAGGGATCTGCCCCATGACCCAATACCTTACACCAGGCCCCACATTCAACACTGCAAATCAAATTTCAACATGACGTTTGGAGGGGTCAAATATACAAACTCTATCAGTCTATAATCCCGTTTTCTTACCTTCAGCATAGATAATTTTTCTTCTAACTCTGAAGATCATAGATATCAATTTTCATTATATAATGGTCATGGGAAACGTCTCGATTTGCCCAAAGAGCTCAAATATTCACCTATATTGTGTGTGTGTGCGTGCACACGCACACACGTGTGTGATCCTGGTGTTCACATTGTGCTTGTCTGCTATATTGGTGGACCCAAATGAATCATACCTTTTGGTATTCATGCCTCTATGCATTCTCCCTCTTGTATCTGGACTGGAACTGTGGTTGCTTGAATCAAAAGAACACAGTAGAGTAGCTCCTGGGTCAGTTCTGGGCCTAATCTTTAAGAGGGCATCTTTTGCTTTGCACTCTTGGGAGCCCAAGATATCATGAAAGAAGTCTGACTATAGTGTGCTGGAAAGGCCACCTGCATGAAGAGATCATGTGGAAAGGCCACTTGGAAAGAGAGAGGCTCTGAGGCCACAAGGAAAGAGAGAGAAGCTCGGCCATCCCAGAACCTTGGCCAAGCCCACCCCCAGCCTGCTTGCCTGCTGAATTCATCCACACTATGACCCTAGGGATGACTAACAGAAGAACCCTCAGCTGAGCACAACCTAGGTCCTAGGATTGTGAGAAAATAAGAGGAGTGCTATTTTAAGCAGCTAAATTTTGTGGTGGTTGGCTACAGAGGGATAGATAACTGAAATAAATATCAAAGCAATGGGCCTCAGTCTCCTTTACTCCTTCTAAGAACACAGTTACTGGATGAACAAACATTCCTCAATCCTATATCTCAAAGTCCTGATGATAGGTCTATGAATTCTGCATTGGATGTGTTTCATCATCAGGGAAAAAGAAAGGTCTGCAATGAAAGACAAAAAAAAATCATGAAATTGACTTACTTTTTTATCAGAACAATAATGCTGCTAATTGTTTTAACCAAAGACCCAGACACAATGTGGCTGCCTAGATAGGAAATGACACTCCATAAACTTGCAATTTCATTTTGCATCCATGAATGCATTTCCCATCCTATGAGGACTGCTATGTATGCGGGTGCTTTCAATTCTGGGAATGTCATCTGGGAAAAGATAGCAGCAGCTTGGCCATGAAACCACAGGTTTGCAAATTAGCAAATTTTCGGCACTCTGTTCATTAGTGAAATCAATGAGACTTTTAAAGGACTGAAAAAAATTGTCAAGCTATGAAAAGATGAAAATAATGACACAAATGGCACTGTAGGAACTCAGGGGTAAATATGGGGGTGGCACAGCCATTGATCATCCTTTGAAACACTCCCAAACAGGCTAAGGCCAGTCACATCAGACTGAGAGGATTGTGCTGCTTTTAGGTCATTTGCAACTTTGGAGTATTTATAACAGGCTCTTTTGGGATATTATTCGTTTTTGTTTCCTTTCTTTTCAGATTAAGACAAAAATCAGATAAGAGATTCTCTTCAACTGTGTGATGTTAAAGAAAGTTACTTTAAGTTGATTATTAGCTGGCCACATATTTAAGGCCTAATACAAAAAATAATCATGGTTTACATAATGAAAGCACATGATTCAGGGGGAGGGCAAAAGGCTAAACTGGTACAGGGTAAGATCTACCTCTTCCAGTTTGTTCCTTTTGCCCTCCAATGACTTGTGTGACTTCTTCTCAAGGCAGCTGATATTTAAGTAACTAGCAGATGGCTAAGAAAACCCTAACATATAGCCCCTGCCTTCAAAGGTCTTAGAGTTTAGTTTAAAAAACAGTGCTATGGGGGGCTTTTAACCATTAATCAGAGTCAGAGAGCCTCAGAGGTGCTAATGGCAAAATAAATATTTCCTTCATTTGCAAAAATGGGCTCAAATTAAATAAATTAAATATGCACATTGCTTTCCTATCCTTTTTCTTATCAATAGGCAGCAAGATTTAGTCCCTACCTCTTTTTAGTTACCGGAAAAGTCTATAATCTTGAAATACATCAACTACCTTATAGCAACTTACATTAAATGATGCTTTATAATTTAAAATTCAGTTTCACAGGTATGCTTCTTAACAAAATAATCCTAAAATGTAGGCAGAGGATGGACTATTATTCTTTTTATTATCATTTTTTTTATTTCACATTAATGTGAGGTTACCAACAACTAGGTTACAATGTTTCCATTTTTTAAGTAGAGTCCCTCTTATAGTTGTGTCCTGCACCCAAGAGGTGGTCATATATCCTTACACTAAACTATTATTTGTATATTTTTGGTAAATGAACTGGGCAAGATCTCTCCTGTGGGTTTAAGTCAGGAGGTAATATACTCATAGATAATAGGTTGTTTAGTTTGAACAAAATTTTCCCAGAAATATAAATCTTATTCTGTCTAGTTATTCCAACTGGAAATCAGAGAAGGCAATTGTGAAGGAGTAGAGGGTTTACATGAAAAGAAAGATGAGTATCCTACAGGGTATTGATGTTAACTCTTACTGCAGAAAAAGAGAAGTCATAAGCTCAGAGGTCATGGGATTGCTGGGATGCCATTAAGAAGGAGTCAGCCCCTCACTCCACTTCCCACTTTTAAATGAGTGCCAAAAATGACACCAAAACTGCCAACTCAAAGTAGAAAAGAAGGTGACAGGACCAACACAGTAGAAAGCTCCTCTCCTTTCCCAGTGTTTAAATAATGCATATTTCACTATTTAGGCTATTTTCACTATAGTGTATGCATACACACACCCATGCAAACTCACATGCCTGTGTGTGTGTGCACACACATTCACATAAACCCATATGTTACCTCTTTAATTTGCTGTATTTAATGGATGTATCACCTGGACAGAACACTGGGCCCTTTCTATTTTCGTCTGTACCAAACTGATTTCCTAAGAAGCTTTCAGCACCATCTTGGATAGAGCTACAACAAACTGCACTATTTTGTGCAATCTCAAATGTCCCTGTGCTTGAATTGAAGAGAAGAAAATATTTTCCATCTTCCCACACTGCATAGCATCCTTCAGAAGAGTTTGAACATGGCTAGAACATAACTAGATGTGAACTGGACTGGTGGAATATTCAGTTTGAATTTCTAATCTCTAGCAAACAATTAAACTATTTGTACATCATTTGCCTTTTTAGTAATTTGGGGATGATTAGAATTGCTTCCTGATGGGGGCTTAACCATGTTAGAAATTCCTTAATATTACTTCAACATGCAAGAACAGGTTTACTGTAAATACAGGATTGTTGCTGTCTATTCCTAGTGGTTCTATGAACTCAAGAAATAATCCATTCTTCCTCTCTCTGCTCTCCCCTTCCTTCACCCCCACCGTGAGGGAGGGGTGGGGAAAGGAAGAGCAGAGAAAGGGAAGGAGTAAGGGGGGTGGGGTCTTGGGGTCTTGGTGTGTACCACACCTTTTGGGGGCAAAACACGATTGTAAGAGGGTCTTTTCCTAACAAATGCAACCAGTGTAACATGGTTTCTTGTACCCTCAATGAATCCCCAACAATAAAAAATAAATAAATAAA
>CAUYON010062123.1:0-24433 GCA_963573935.1 Arctocebus calabarensis
TTGGGAGGCAGAGGCAGGAGACTCGCTTGAGCCCAGGAATTGGAGGTTGCTGTGAGCTGTGATACTACAGCACTCTATCCAGGGTGACAGCTTGAGGCTGTCTCAAAAAAAAAAAAAAAATTACCGGAGATAAAGAATGTCTCAATGGGATCATCAGTAGATTCAACACAGACATGGGAAGAATCACTGAAGTTGAAAGCAGATCAAAAGAAACTCCTCAAGGGCGGCGCTCCTAGCTCAGTGGGTAGGGCACCAGCCACATGCACCACATGCACCGAGGCTGGCGTGTATGAAACCGGGCCGGGCCAGCTAAAAACAACAAAATGACAACTGCAACAACAACAACAAAAATAGCCGGGTGTTGTGGTGGGTGCCTGTAGTCCCAGCTGCTTGGGAGGCTGAGGCAAGAGAATAGCTTAAGCCCAGGAGTTTGAGGTTGCTGTGAGCTGTGACGCCAGCACTCTGCCCGGGGTGACAGCTTGAGACTCTGTCTCAAAAAACAAACAAACAAAGAAACTACCCAAACTGAAAGGCAGAGGAAAATGAATAAAGATGATAAAGCAGACTGTCCAAGAACTGTGGAGCAAAATTAAAAGATGTAATATGCACTGTTAGCACACTAGAAGAAGAGGATACAGAAGAAATAATTCAAGTTATAATGGCTGAGGACTTTACAAAATTAATGACATCAAGCCACAGATCCAAGACATTCAGGGAACACCAAGCAGGATAAATGCCCAAACAACCACACCTAGGCATATTGTATTTGAACTATGCACCCCCACACACAAAAAAGATAATCTTGAGAGAACCCAGATTTTAAAAACTAGAAAACACACACATACATATACACACACACATGCCACTCCTAACTTATAAAGGGAAAAGGATAAAAATTTCAGGAGACTTCTCATAAGAAGTCTCTCAAGCAAGAACTGAGTGAAAAGTTTAAAACAGTTGAAAGAAAAAAATGGCCAATTCTGGCTTGGCACCTATGGCTCAATGGGCTAAGGTGCCAGTCACGTATACCTGAGCTGGCGGGTTCGAATCCAGCCTGGGCCTGCCAAGCAACAATGACGGCTGCAACCAAAAAATGGCCAGGCATTGTGGTGGGCGCCTATAGTCCCAGCTACTTGGGAGGCAGAGGCAGAAGACTCGCTTGAGCCCAGGAATTGGAGGTTGCTGTGAGCTGTGATGCCACAGCACTCTACCCAAGGGCGACAGCTTGAGGTTCTGTCTTAAAAAAAAAAAAAAATGGCCAATTCTATATCTGGGAAAATTATCCTTCAAAAGTAAAGGAGAAGTAAAGACTTGTTCAGACAAACAAAAACTGAACCAAATCAATGCCAGCTAACCATCCTATAAGAAATGTTAAAAGAAATTCTTGGCTCGGCGCCTGTGGCTCAACGGGCTAAGGCGCCAGCCATGTACACCTGAGCTGGTGGGTTCGAATCCAGCCTGGGCCCGCCAAACAACAATGGTGGCTGCAACCAAAAAATGGCCGGGTGTTGTGGTGGGTGCCTGTAGTCCAAGCTACTTGGGAGGCAGAGGCAGGAGACTCGCTTGAGCCTAGGAATTGGAGGTTGCTGTGAGCTGTGATGCTATGGCACTCTACCCAGGGTGACAGATTGAGGCTCTGTCTCAAAAAAAAAAGAAAGAAAGAAAGAAAAATTCTTCAGGCAGAAGAAAAATGACATAGGTCGAAAACTCAGACAAACAAAAAAAAAATCAGAAAAGGAATTAGTGAAGATAAAATAAATTTATTTTTCTTCTTAATTGATTTAAAAGATAACTGTTTAAAACAATAGTAACAATAGTATCCTGGGATTTACAGCATAGATAAGTATAATGAAGTGATTAACAACAATAACACAGGGATGGAAGTCAGGCATTTACAATGCCGTTATAAACTACCTATTCTACATGTGCAAAGTAATGTTATTTGAAGGTGGACTTAGTTTATTTTTTTTATTAAGTCATAAACACATAGATCATTTATACATTAATGTATTTATGGGATACAATGTGCTAATGTGCTGATTTTATATATAATTTGGAATGCTTACATGGAACTAGTTAATATATCCTTCACTTAATAATTTACTTAATTATTGTGTTAAGACATTTATACTCTAGACTTAATAGATTAGACATGTACCCTTGCAATAAGCACCATAGGTAGAGTCCCACCATTTACCCTCCCTCTATCAAACCTCCTCCCTCCCTTCTCATCCCCCTCCTCTTCCCTCCTTCCTCTTGGGCTATAGTTGTGATTTATCTTTCATATGAAAGTGTAATTGTAAATTGATTTCATAATAGTACTGAGTACATTGGATACTTTTTCTTCCATTCTTGAGATACTTTACTAAGTAGGATATGTTCTAGCTCCATCCATGTAAACATAAAAGAGGCAAAGTCTCCATCTTTTTTAATGCTGCATAGTATTCCATGGTATACATATACCACAATTTATTAATCCATTCATGGGCACTTGATGGACACTTGGGCTTCTTCCATGACTTGGTTATTATGAATTGAGCTGCAATGAACAATCTGGTGCAAATGTCTTTGTTGTAAAGTGATTTTTGGTCCTTTGGATATATACCTTGTAGAGGGATTACAGGATCGGACAGCGGGTCTACTTTTAGATCCCTGAGTGTTCTCCAAACTTCTTTCCAAAAGGAACGTATTAGGTTGCATTCCCACCAGCAGTGTACAAGTGTTCCCTTTTCTGGCTCGGCGCTTGTGGCTCAACGGGCTAAGGTGCCAGCCACATACACCTGAGCTGGCGGGGCTGCAACCAAAAACTGGCCGGGCGTTGTGGTGGCACCTGTAGTCCCAGCTACTTGGGAGCTGGAGGCAGGAGACTCGCTTGAGCCCAGGAATTGGAGGTTGCTGTGAGCTGTGATGCCACAGCACTCTATCCAGGGTGATAGCTTGAGGCTCTATCTCAAAAAAAAATTCAAGCTGGAAACAGATAAATCCACCACTGCAGTTGTAAACTTCAATATCATGCGTAGTTCGTAAGCGAAGCAAGATGTAGTAAAGAAATGATGACCTGAACAGCATTATCATCTACTTGACCTAATTGACATCACAGAAGACTTTATAGAATATGTATCTAATACGTGTTCTTCTCAATAGACACTGAAAAATCACTTGACAAAATTCATCATCTGCTCATAAGAAGAAGCCTCTAAAACAAGTAGAAATAAACGAAACCTTCCTCAGACAGAGCATCTATGATGGACCTACAGCTAGCAGTATCCTTACTGGTAAAAGACTGAATGTTTTTTCTTTACCCTCCAGAACATGACACAGACATAATACCCTCTCAACTTCTTAATATTGTACTAAAGCCCCCAGCCAGTGAAACAATGCAAGGAAAAGAATTAAAGGCATAAAGATTAGACAAGAAAAAGTAAAACTTTTACTTATAGTAAACAGTTTTACTAAAAACTTATAGACGACGTGGTTATCTAGAAAACCCTATGAAATCTATAGATTAAGTATCATTTCTCCAAAATTCTTGGGACTAGAAGTAGTTCCAGATTTGGATGGCTGGATGTATTTATGTATTTATTTTGGATTTTGGAATATTTGTAGAAGACATATCAGTTGAAACTCCCTACTCCAAAAATCTGAAATGCTCCAATGAGCGCACACTTTGAATATCATCTTGGTGCTCAAAAAGTTTTAGAATTTGGAGCTTTTTTATTTTAAATTTTTGGATTATGGGTGCTCAACCCGTACAAAGAAAATCCTATAAGAACTAATAATTTAACTTAGTAAGCGCATAGAATATAAGATTAATATGTAAAAACTAAATAAAATATATACAAGACTCTACACAGAAAATTGTAAAACATTGCTAAGAGAAATTAATGGTGTGATAATACTACATTTGTGGAATTAGAAGACTCAGATTAAAATAATGTCCATTCTTCCAATGATGATATATAGATTGACTTCAATCTCAATCAAAATCCCAGCAGAGTATTTTATAGAAATAAACACTTTAATTCTAAAATTTACATGGAAATGCAAAGAAGCTAGAGTAGTGAAAACAATGTAAAAAAACTTACCTGATTGGCTCGGCGCCTGTGGCTCAACGGGCTAAGGCGCCAACCACGTACACCTGAGCTGGCGGGTTCGAATCCAGCCCGGGCCCGCCAGACAACAATGACGGCTGCAACCAAAAAAATGGCCGGGCGTTGTGGCGGGCGCCTGTAGTCCCAGCTACTTGGGAGGCAGAGGCAGAAGACTCGCTTGAGCCCAGGCATTGGAGGTTGCTGTGAGCTGTGATGCCACAGCACTCTACCCAGGGGGACAGCTTGAGGCTCTGACTCAAAAAAAAAAAAAAAATAAGTTTAATTGGTTTTTTAAATAATTTTTAGTGGTCATAATATTTTAAAAGACCAAATCAGTTAGCTGGGCTGAGTTCGAACCTGTTAACTTTAGTGCATGTGGCCAGCACTGCAACCACTGCACTATAGACGCCAAGCCCTAAATTTAGACTTTTGATTTTGGAAGGTTTGTTAAATATTAACGGCCTAAAACATTGGTTCAGATAAGATTACAAGCTGAAAGATTTTAAAGGAAATACATAGTCAATTGGATTACATGTAAATTCTTTCATAAATTTCCTTTTATGAGCTTTATTTGACCTGCACAGACAATCTACAAACATTCTAAACTTTTTTTAACTTTCATCCTGCCTTTCTTACACTACTATTTTGCTTCAGGACAAAATTTATCATACAAGATTTTTTTTTTTTACATAATGCTATTTTCTTTTCTAATTTTTTTTATGCTTAAAAACTCATTTCATACAAAACAGGATCCTAGTTTATTATGAAGTCACTTGTTTTACTACTGATAATTAGAAGGTTTAAAAAGGCAAGAATCTTATTCTTTGACAAAGACTCAGTTTTTGTAACAGTTTAAACAATCAAATTATCACATTTTACAAATGAGAGACATTTTATGAGATATAACATTGATACAGGATTTTCCCACTCAGGGCTGGATAGGGAACCTCCATCTTTCAGGCTCGGGTTCCATCTCCGGGCACAAACTCTCTGAATCCCTGCAAGGTCATGAACAAAGCAGTACTAAACAGCAAAGATCTAATAACTTCGTCTAAGGTGAGGGGCTGCATTCATTAATTTACTAGAATACCAAGTCCTGGCCAAAATATTTCTCAGGGCCAATTATTTACCTTTAGACAAAGGACTTATGCAGTAAACCTCTGACCTGGCCTCTTCCCCCCCTTCTAGAGGCTGTTCACATTGGAGACTTATTGCTTATATGGATACAGCCTCGTCCAGCACGAGATTCACACTTTCTCTCTTAGATTTTCAAGGGCCATCCAGAGCTCACTGGACTGCCTGAACATACAATTCTAACCCATTTCTTAACCTAGGCAGCCCCAATTTCCCACTAGAGCTGCCACGTAGCCATAGGAGGCAAACCAACACTTCCTTAAGCCCTGTGAAGGGAAGTCTAACTCCTCCTTCAGAGTTCTCTCAGTCACACTACATCTACACACGTTCACACTTTTCCATAGACCTGCTGGCAATTTAAAACCCAAGGAGTTGATCAGGCTCCTTCTCCCACTAAAACTGTAGTGGGATTCCCCAGATCGATCATACCTTGCCTTAGGCGTCTCTCTGTATAGGTATCTGTTCCTGCATGCCAGTTCCTCCCAGTGTTTGACTCCTTGAAGACCTGATGATGGGGTCCTTTCTCAGCCCAGCTGAGGTATCCACACAGGGAGGCCAAATTGTCTCCCTGGTGCGCTCAGTGGTTTATATCACCCAGGCCGATCAGGGGCCCCCACGCGGGTATCCAGAGGATTGGCAGCAACTACCAGGTGCATATTCTCTCCAAGGGTGATCTCGATTCCGGCCAGGGAACCAAAAATGTTACAGGAAGACAAGGCCCAACAGAGAGAAAGAGCACCTAAAGCCCACCCTACCACTGAGTAGCCCCACAGTAAAGGGAGCTCGGCGCCTGTGGCTCAAAAAAAAAAAACAAAAAAACCCCCCCAAAATGCCATGCCCTGGGAGTTTCACGTCCCAGTCCAGGGGAGTTTATAAGAGGAAGGGCTTTATTCACCAGCCAGAGCTTACAGCATAGAAGAATTCCAAATGGCCGTGCTCCCTCTCTTCTGTAGTGAATAATATTTGTAGTAGCTGTTAACAATCATCCCAGTGGCTGATGGGTGAAAAGGATAGAATCTAGAAGGTCATTAAGGGTAGTGGATTTCTCTGAGAATTTGGGGTTTTGCATTTTCTAATTGTTACTGGTAGCGAAGGGCTAATAGTACAGGGGCTGCTCCCCCGTCCTTGTTGGGGAGCACTGTAGCTTTAAGTGGCAGAGCGGTAGAGTCGGCAGCTACTCAGTGGTAGGGTGGGCTACCCGCTAAGCTCTCAGCCACCTTGCTTCCCCTTCCTCCACCAGTGGTCTGGTTGGGGTGGGGTGAGATGGAAGCGGAAAGAGTCTCTGGGTCTGTGCTGTAAAGACGGCACAAAACAGAGTAAAGCAGCGCAGAGGGTTTGGGTGGTTTCTTTGTAGGGGATTTCTCATGGACCGCGAGTACTAGACTCAGCTTCTCCTGTGGTGGCGGCAGGATTGCTTTCAACCATGTGGGGAGGGGGGGACTTCTACTAGGTCTGGCCAAGCAGTTATGTAAGGGATCTGATCAGGGTGGCCAGTCAGCGGCGATATATGATGTCTTTAACCTGAAAGATAATGGGAGGTGAAAAGTTCCTTCAGTGGGCCATCCAACATTAAAAGTCGGCCATTCGTTCCTGCAAAAAATGATTAGTTTATTCCTCTTGACATTAAAACCATACTGCTGGCCCTTGGCTTTGTAGACCTGGAAGTGGTTACAAACAAGAGAAAGAGCTGAAGTCTGAGTCTGTCCCATATTGACTGTCTGTCAAAGTCGCCCTGTTACAGCCTGCCAAATCAATACGAATAAAAAGCACAAAACACACACCACACAAAAAAATTAGTCCTCCAGGAGTTCAGAGGCAAAAATGAAAGTAAGACACCGGCTCCTTGTGGTCACGCGGGAGCGACCTGCTGCATTCACTCAAAAACAGTAAAGGGGGCTCCGCGCCTGTGGCTCAAAAAACAAACAAACAAAAAAAAAAAAACAGTAAAGGGATTGAATCCGCACCACGCCCTGGGGATTCCACGTCCCAGTCCAGAGGGGTCAAGTCCCTTTGAATCACAAACAACATAAAAGACATCAAAGGGATGAGTCCACACCATACCCTGGGAGTTTCACGTCCCAGTCCAGGGGAGTCAGTCCCCTAATCAGAGGTGTGGGAACATTTTCCATTCGTAATACTCCGGCCCAGCACCGGGTCCACTACCCCTGGCTGGCAAGCCACCAGCCCATCTGTCTTAACCCTACCACCAGCCCTCAAGTCCTGTCGTGGCTCTCTGATACGCAATGGGCCCGCAATGGAGCAGTTCTCCAGTATGCAACCTATCTCACAATGGAGCAGTTCTCCGGTATGCAACCGACCCGGCTTTTTTTTTTTTTTTGAGACAGAGCCTCAAGCTGTCACCCTGGATAGAGTGCTTTGACATCACAGCTCACAGCAACCTCCAATTCCTGGGCTCAAGCGAGTCTCCTGCCTCTGCCTCCCAAGTAGCTGGGACTACAGGCGCCCGCCATAACACCTGGCCATTTTGGGGTTGCAGCCGTCATTGCTGTTTGGCAGGCCCGGTCTGGATTTGAACCCTCCAGCTCAGGTGTGCGTGGCTGGCGCCTTAGCCTGTTGAGCCACAGGCGCCAAGCCTCAGTCCAGCTTTCAACTAGGACACACAGACAGTAAGCAAGACAGAAAATACACTTAACCAGCTCACCAGGTCGGTCCACAGGGTCCTTGGGGATCCCAGACGAGCTCCCAAATGTTATGCCCAGACCTCGTAATCCCCAAAGACCACCAGGGAGCCAAGTCTGATGCAAAAGCAAAAGAGCCTTTATTCAAGCTCGAGCCTGTTTTCTCAGGGGATCTGATGCAGCGGATCCAGGCTAAGAGCCCTAACTCCCGGCTTACAGAGGAGTGGTTACAAAATGGGTTGGGGGTTTTCAAGTCTAGCAAGCATGGGGTTGGCTAACCTACTTTTTATGCTTCCCCATTGGCTAAGCCGGGCCAGGCGGTTAACTAGGGTTTGGAGGACTTTCCTGGTAAGACTTAATTGGCTAGAGTCAGGGTGCAGGTGTTTGAGGTTTTTCTAAGAATCTAGGGCAGTAAGTTAAGGGGATGTAAGATGGTGGCAGGTTACAAAATGGAATTACCCCTCTCCTCTCCCCTCGGGTACTCTACCCAGGAAAACAGCTTGAGATTCTGTTTCAAACAGAAAAACAAAGTCCAAATTTCTAATGAACTGCCTCACTTGTGATACTTGACCTGGTTTGATCTCCTAAACCAGTGGTCTCCCAAGCTTTTTGACACCAGGGTCCAGTGTCAAAGTCAACTTTTCCATGGACCTGGACAGTGATGGGGAGGTCCTAGGGGTGGGGTTTAGGTGGTGCTGTGAGGGACGGCGGGGGTGGGGGTGGGGGTGGGGGGTGGGGACCATAAATACAGATGAAGCTGCTTCCCCACCTCCACCTCCTGCTTCTAAGTTTCAGGCAAGATAATTTTTCTACAGCTGGGATGTGTGTGTGGGGAAGGTTGGAGCTCCTCAGCTGGCTTCCAACAGGCCACATACCGGTGGGGTCTTGGTGACTACAACTCTAAACAACTCATTCCTTATGAGAAGGAACTTTGTACATACAAAAATATAAAGACTGAGCTAGAAAAGAACTTGAGGAATATACTTACTGTGCTATACTGTGATAATGTTATTTGAAATACAGAAACATAACACATACACCCTTTTAACTCTTGAATGGTATGGAGTCTTGTTTATGTTTCCCACAGTAGACCCTCTACTAAGACTTTTTTTTTTTTTTGAGACAGTCTCAATCTGTCACCCTGGGTAGAGTGTCGTAATGTCACAGCTCACAGCAACCTCCAACTCTTGGGCTCAAGAGATTTTTTTTGCCTTAGCCTCCCAAATAGCTGGAACTACAGGCACCCGCCACAATGCCCGACTATTTTTTTGGTTGTAGTTGTCAACGTTGTTTGGCAGGCCCGGGCTGGATTCGAACCCACCAGCTCTGGTGTATGTGGCTGGTGCTCTAGCCACTGAGCTACAGATGCCGTGCCTCAACTAGGCTCTCATTCACATTTCTTCTTTTTTCACAAGCCGTATTTTTCAACTTTGTCACATGTACTGCATCCATGAGTTTCTTTACCATACCCATCAGACAAAAATGAGGTCTGAAATTAAGTTCACGAACTTGCCAGCATGTGCTTACATTGGCAGCACACTACAAACAACTATGAGGTTTCATAACTTGAGTATATCAGTATCTCACAGAGTGGCATTCGTTATTGTTTTTATTCTTTGAGACAGTCTCAATCTGCCACCTGGTCTAGAGTGCCTGGGAGATTAGAGTTTTTTATTATTTTTTTTTTTGCATGACAAGTGAATTTCATTATTTATTTAGATGTTTAAGGAGATTAGTTTTTAAAAGAGGAGACATATTGAGAAACAAAATTGCACTATATTATGATGACTTACTAAAGGGGACTTTTTTTTGAGACACAGTCTCACTATGTCACCCTTGGTAGACTGCCATGGTGTCACAACTCACAGAAACCTCAAACTCTTGGGCTTAAGTGATTCTCTTGCCTCAGCCTCCCAAGTAGCTGGGACTACAGGCGCTTGCCACAACGCCTGGCTTTTTTGTTGTTGTCATTGTTTAGCAGACTCTGGCTAGGTTCGAACCAAGCAGCAACCTAACCACTGAACTATGGGCATGGAGCCTTTTTTTTTTTTTTTTGAGACAGAGCCTCAGGCTGTCACCCTGGGTAGAGTGCTATGGCATCACAGCTCACAGCAACCTCCAATTCCTGGTTTTAAGCGATTCTCCTGCCTCCGCCTCCCAAGTAGCTGGGACTACAGGTGCCCGCCACAACGCCTGGCCATTTTTTGGTTGCAGCTGTCATTGTTATTTGGTGGGCCTGGGCTGGATTCAAATCCACCAGCTCAGGTGTACGTGGCTGGCACCTTAGCCCGTTGAGCCACAGGCACTGAGCCTTTTTTTTTTTTTTTTTTTTGAGAGTCTCACTTTGTTGCCCTTGGTAAAGTGTTGTAGCATCATAGCTCACAGCAGTCTCCAACTCTTGGACTCAAGCAATTCTCTTGCTGTTGTAACTGTGGCCGCCCATAAGAAAACATGGACCCCACTTTAGGTACAAATCAGGTAATGATTTATTATAACTGCATAGGCAGACCACTGCCCCAAAGGGCAAATGCCCCCTAAGTGTAGTACAGGCTGATTTTTAGATCCCTTTTGTGCTGATGTGGCAAAGCAAGCATGTACAAAAAAAGAATATGGCTGGTTATAGGGCGGGGTTACAGTCAGATGGTTAGCTCAGAGAGTTACATGGTGGTGGTTAGCACAGGGTGGGGCTACAAGGGATTGCATCCTGGCAGTTGGCAAGAGGACTAACTTGGCTTGGGAGACTTAGTAGCTTGGGAAACTGCTTGAGTGAGTTTTCACCATTGTTTCAACCTGTGGCTAGGAGTCTTTGGGAACTCAGAGGACTTCCTCGTTCTGAAACCTGTTCTCACAATTAACCCAAGGGGAGGTGGCATGCTGGGAACCAAGGCTGAGACAGGCTGAGACAGACTCAGGTCTTTTGGGGGATGTTGGCCTACAACATTGCCTCAGCTTCCCAAGTAGCTAGGACTACAGGCCCATGCCACACATCAGGCTATTTTTGGAGATGAGGTCTCACTCTAGCTCAGGCTGGTCTCCAACCTATGAGCTGAGGCAATCCACCCACCTTGGCCTCCCAGAGTGCTAGGATAACAGGCAAGAAGCCACCACACCTGGCCCAGTAAAGGGGACTCTTAAGGTGCTATATGGCACCTAGGGTAAACTCCACTATGTTGGGTGAGTGAAGCTTGTAGAAGGGGAGAAAAGGGACATGTAAGATGGTAACGAATTTAAATGAATACATAAAAAGGAGCAAATGCAGATTTAGTGAAAAAAGACCATGTGCACATCTGTAGAGGACACGCCCTAGAATTGTCAGTTTTAAATGTTCTTCCAATAACATGATATATATTTTATTATTTTCTATATCCTTCAGGTTATTTGTGGCTACTGTATCAGTATGGTGGAAAGAGAATATATTGATACGCTACTGTAGACTCTTCCCCATTTCATGTTCAGTGACATCATGTTGGCAGTTTGAAATTCATGGTGAGAACATTTATATATCCTGGGACATGGAAAAAAATACAAACCACAACTTGAGTTATTGTATTGTTGACTTATCTAGAATTTGAAAGTGATGGAGGATAGTAATAATACAGATTAAACTTAAAAATATATGGTCCATGTGGTCAACATACTGGGTATAGCACCAAAAAAAGGAAGAAAAAAGAAAAGAACACCACTAAACCACTGTGGTATTTAAAAACAATTGTTCCTTATAGCAAAATAAGTCACATCACTAAAGAATGAAATTCCAACATAAAATCTTTGTTTTATTATCTACTTACTTGTTAATGAAAAAGAAATAGTCAAAATTCATTTGTTAACATATGTAAAAGATATGAACAGATTTTACCAAAGAAGATATACAGGTGACAAAAAAAAAAAAAATGAAGACGCTCTACATAATGAAACATCAGGGAAATACAACAGTGAGATATGGCTACATATCTTTTAAAGAAGTCAAAATTTCAAAACTAACCATATCCATTGGCTAGGCGCAGTGGCTCACACCTGTAATCCTAGCACTCTGGGAGGCTGAGGCAGGAGGACTGCTTGAGTACAGGAGTGCAAGACCAGCCCAACCAAGGGCAAGACCCCCATCTTTACTAATCTAGCCTGGATGACAGCAGACTCTATCTAAAAAAACAAAAAACAAACCAAAAAAACCTTACTGTGTTAGCAAAGATATGGAAGAACTGAAACGATAATACAATGCTGGTAAGATTCCAAAGGACACAACCATTTTAGTCAAAGTGTGACATTTCTTAAAAAGTTATTCATTCATCTAACCTGTGATTCAGACATTGCACCCTGAGGTATTAACACAAGAGAAATGAAATACATCCATGTGAAAAACTGTAGCAGTTTTACTTGAAATAAACTTACACTAGTGAACAACTCAAAATATCCATAAACAGATGAATGAGTCTGTGCTCAGTGGGAGGGCACAGGCCACATACACTGAGGGTGGTAGGTTCATGCCTGGCCCGGGCCTGCTAAAACAATGGCAACTGCAACAAAAAAACAACTGGACGTTGTGGCGGCCACGTGTAATCCCAGCTACTTGGGAGCCTGAGGCAAGAGAATCTCTTAAGCCCAAGAGTTGGAGGTTACTGTAAGCTGTGATGCCACCGAACTCTACAAAGGGCGACATAGTGAGACTCTGTCTCAAAAAAAGAAACACAGATGAATAAACAAATAATGGTACATCCATAGCACACCATACTTCTAATCAATATAAAAAGAAACTACTGGGCAGAGCCTGTGGCTCAAAGGAGTAGGGTGCTGGCCCCATATATTGGAGGTGCCACGTTCACACCAGGACTGGCCAAAACTGCAAAAAAAAAAGGAGCAGGGCTCAGTGAGTAGGACACTGGCCCCATATACCAAGGGTGGCGGGTTCAAACCCAGCCCTGGCCAAACCACAACAAAAAATTAACCGGGCATTGTGGTGGGGGCCTGTAGTTCCAGCTACTCGGAAGCCTGAGGCAAGATAATCGCCTAAGCCCAAGAGCTGGAGGTTGCTGTGAGCTGTGACACCACAGCACTACTGAGAACAACAAAGTGAGACTCTGTCTCTAAAAAAAAAAAAGAAAGTGTCTCTAAAAAAAAAAGAAAGAAACTACTCACATAAGCTCCACTGATGAAATCTCAAAATAAATACACTACATGAATATATCCAAGGGAAAAAAAGTCACATTATGATTTCAATCACGTAGAATTCTAGAAAATAAAAAGAAATATATTATAATGGAGAGTAAATCACTGGTTGCTTGGAGGGCTTAGAGAATTATTAAAGGGCATGAGGTTAACTATAGGGATAGTGGATAGGTTCATAACTGTGAAGATGAGTTTATATAAATGTCAAACCGTTATCAAATTATAAAGTTTAAATATAAACCATTTATACTTTCTCAAAGATTTCTAAATATGTTTTGAAATAAATCTGAATTTCCTACTGCTTTTAGAAAATCAGATCAACAATCTTTTGATGATTCTACCATCTCTCTCTTCATGCCTTGGTATGGACACCTTGCCTCAGTGGTAGCAAATATAGGAAACAGTGAAGGCTGTTTCTCTCTGATTCAGCAGGAGTGTTGACAGAATCACAAAGGCCATATTGATGGATTAAGATCTGCCTTCTCTATGTCGTTTTTCTGCCTGCACAGCACTGCCTTTGAGGTGAACAGCCCAGAGGTTAT
Source organism: Arctocebus calabarensis (assembly GCA_963573935.1). Lineage (NCBI taxonomy): Eukaryota > Metazoa > Chordata > Mammalia > Primates > Lorisidae > Arctocebus > Arctocebus calabarensis. The sequence continues at coordinate 13,570 of CAUYON010062123.1, forward strand.
AGGACTCCATAAAACCTTTGGATTATCTTCTCCAGCAATGACTTGAGCTACACAAGATACACAGTTCTGAAGGTTCTGAGAATTTCTGCACCTGCCCCTCCTTCATAGTCACAATGACTGGAACATCATGGATACCCCTGTAAAACAGGCACATGCAATCAGTCTACTGCAGACCCTTCCACTCCTATCAAACCAGTATTTCTATAATATAATAATTATAATTCCCACTATAATCTTACAAGCATCCCAGATGAAACTCAGGATATCAAGGCAAGGTGTCCATACCAAGGCATGAAGAGAGAGATGTGGCTCAAGGAGTAGAGCACAGGCCCCATATATTGGGGGTGGTGGGTTCGAACCCGGCCTTGGTCATAATTGCAAAAAAAAAACAAAAAAAAAAACTTCTTCCTGTGAGTAGAAGAACACCAAGTTTCACTTATGTGCATACACTGGCCTGGGTGAATTCAGGTGCATACAGTAAACACCTGCCAGATATTAAGAGGAAAAATGGCTCCCACTACAGAACCAGGAATGACATCAATCTGGAAAGAACACTGGGTAGGGTAACAAGTACAATGCAACTCCCACATACCTGGAATTTACGTGGATGCTTGAAGTTCAATTCAGGCAGATGGCACCCTCATATAAGTGATTTCCTTCACAGCTGTTATAATGAACAAAGAAATAGCACATCCCTGCATATCAGGTGTTCTTTCCATGTGATCTTTGTGGTACCTAACAAGGTAACTCCTGGCTGAATTCTTTCTCATATTCACTCTAGTCATAAGATTTTCTCTAAGATAATCTTAGAGAAACAAATTTTCTACATAATTTTGCCACTCATAAGGCCTTTATCGACTATGAACTTTTCGGTATTTAAGAAGGCTAGAGTTATGGCTAAAAGATTTCCCACATTCAGTGCACTCATGAGGTCTTTCCCGTGTGTAGCCCCCTATGCTTAATGAGGCTGGAATTCTGAGTAAAGGATTTCCCACATTCACTGCATTTATAAGGCCTTGAACCAGTGTGAACTCTCCGGTGTTTCTGGAGACTGGAGCTGTAGGTAAAAAATTTTCCACATTCACCACACTCATAGGGTCTTTCTCTAGTGTGAACTCTCCGATGTTGAAAGAGCGCAGAGCTTTGGCTAAAGGATTTCCCACATTCACTGCATTTATAAGGTCTTTCTCCAGTATGAACCCTACGGTGTTCAATGAGGCTAGAGTTTTGGCTAAATGACTTCCCACATTCGCTACACTCATAAGGCCTTGATCCACTATGAACTTTCTGGTGCTTTATAAGACTGGAATGATATGTAAAAAATTTCCCACATACGCTGCACTCATAAGACCTCTCTCCAGTGTGAACACTCTGGTGTTGACGCAGTGCAGAGGTGTCACTAAAGGACTTCCCACATTCACTGCACTCATATGGCCTTTCTCCAGTGTGAACTCTCCAATGTTTAATGAGGTTGGACTTGTTGGTAAATAATTTTCCACATTCATCACATTCATGAGGACGTACTCCAGTGTGAACTCTCCGGTGCTGAATAAGACTAGAGCTTTGCCTAAAGGATTTCCCACATTCCCGACATTCATAAGGCTTTTCTCCACTGTGAACTCTCCAATGGTCATTGAGGCTATAGCTTTTGCTAAAGGATTTCCCACATTCACTGCACATGTAACACCTTTCTGTAGTGAGGGTTCTTTGCTGCTGAAAAAGTGTGTGGTTTTGGCTGGTTGGTTTTGTGTATTCTTCACAGCTGTAATTAGTTTTTTCACTGTGACTGACAGCCCCATAATTGCTTATGCTATTTGACTGCTCCCTGGTGTGAGTGGCCTGTTGATGAACAAACCCCAACTTGGCCAGGAAGTCCTTCCCAACTTCTCTGCAGGTAAAGGTCTCCCCTGACACATGAAATTTGTAGCTCTTCACAAACAATGTTCGGCCCACAACGCTTCTGAAGTATTTCTCTCCAAAGTGCTGCTTCTGGTCCTGACAAACATCTGCAATGAGATACAAATGTTTCCCACATGCCCCATACCAGTAGTTTTTGCCCTCAATGTTTTCTCTGGGGTTCAGTCAAGTGCAAAATGTCTCTCAAGACCAAGCCACACATCTCCAGGAGTGGGCCTACTGGGGAAACAAACCTGTCTTAGAAGTCCTGAGTTGGGATACTCCTAAAGAAATGTTCTGTTCAGAAGGTACCTTCTCATCACCCCTCCATGCTAACAACTTAAAAGCAAGAAATGCTGGCGAAGTACACACTGACTCTGATTGGAGTAGAGGGATAGTCCCTAGATAAGTGTGTCTACATGTATGAGAAATTCATGAAAAGTCCGTGGGACTGTCTGCATTACACAGGAAGTAGGTTGAAGTTGAAGCTGTTTAGCAATACTAAGGCCATACAGATCACAGAATTGGGGAAAGCTCATGAGGTAAAGCCATGCCATAAACTGTGTGACAGAGAGGAGAAACAGGCTCTAAAACAAACAATTTCAGCAGAACTTTATCTGCTGGTGACATTAGTGCTGGGTAGAACAGTGTATACAGACCCAAGAAAATACGACTGCAAAAGAAGAGTTGGCCTTCAAAAATTAAAGAATAAATACATATCTCATGACAAAGTATGTAGAAGCCAATGTTGGAGGACCCTATAGATGGAGCAGTGAAAAAAACAAAGACGTAAGCTGGATGTAACACTAAAAGTAACAAGTACTGGCTTGGGGGCGCCATCTGTGGCTCAGTGAGTATGGCACTGGCCCCATATACTGAGGGTGGTGGGTTCAAACCTGGCCCCAGCCAAATTGCAACAAAAAAATAGCCAGGTGTTGTGGCAGGTGCCTGTAGTCCCAACTAGTTGGGAGGCTGAGGCAAAAGAATCGCCTAAGCCCATGAACTGGAGTTTGCTGTGAGCTGTGATGCCACAGCACTCTACTGAGGGTGATAAAGTGAGACTCAGTCTCTTAAAAAAAAAAAAAAAAGTACTGGCTCGGTGCCCGTAGTTCAGTGAGTAGGGTGCTGGCCACATGTACTGAAGCTGGAGGGTTCAAGCCTGGCCTAGGCCTGCTAAACAACAATGACAACTGCAACAACAACAAAAAAAGCTGGGCATTGTGGGGGGATGCCTGTAGTCCCAGCTACTTGGGAGGCTGAGGCAAGAGAATCACTTAAGCCCATGAGTTTGAGGTTGCTGTGAGCTATAATGCCACAGCACTCTACCAAGGGCAACATAGTGAAACTCTGACTCAAAAATAAATGAATAAGTAAGTAAGTAACAAGTAGTAGAGATGAAAAGTCAGCAGAGTGTCAAGAACAGTGATAAAAAACCAGGAAAAAGCTGTAGCCAATGGGCATTACAACTAAAATGCTCATAAAACAGACTAGGTTTTTTAAACCCACTCCTAACATTGTGCCTTTACCCAAGTGCCAGTCTTCAGAACCAGGTTCCGTCTGAATTCATCTTGCTATGCTTAGATTCAGAGCTTTGTTGTGAATAACTGAGAGTTCTCCACTACCTCTCTCTCAAGATAAATAAATACATGCCACCAGAGTAATGTACTATAAGAATTAAATAAAGAAAGGACAGAAGAGCAGCCAGCACTATCCTACAAAAAAAACTAAGCATACAGGAAAAAAATATATATAAACAAATATTACAAAGAAACTTCAGAGGAATGTCTTCTAAAAGTCTGTGGTCCATATAAGTAGTGACTATGTCAGTGACAGTGTTCCCTGGCACAGGCAAGCATAAGGAATGCAAGCTATGCGGAAAAAATGGAACCTAGGGGAGCATAGGAGTTTGGGATCTCGATGAAGTCACTCACTCATGGAGAGAACAAGCAAAGTGGGATGCATTAGGGTGACTACAAAACTCCTGACCTTGAATCCTTCCCTGTGAGGCTGCTAACAAACAGGTGTTGGGGCTGCTCAAGGAGAACCAGGGTGTGTGTTCACCATAGCCCTACCAAGTATAGACCCTACCCAGGGATCTGAGCAGGAAGCAGATTCTGTCATGAGGACAGACCTACCCCTGGGGAAAAAGGGAAAGCCACAAGCTGCACAGAGATGAGCGTGAGAACCTTACCCAGGGAGGTTATAAGAGCCAAATTCTCCAGCATCACATCACGGTACAGCAATCTTTGAGCCTCATCAAGGAGACTCCATTCCTCCCAGGAGAAGTACACAGCCACATCTTGAAAGGTCACAGTGCCCTGCCAGGATGGAGACAGATGAAACCACAAACAGCCCCTCTGCTGAAGACCCACATTTCTTTTCCCCAACACATTTACACTATGCCCATCCTCTTTCCAAACTCCTCAATTGAAAGGAGAAATCATCACCAGTGCTACTGTGACACTACCTCCTTAAGGGCTCATTAATCATGAAGATAATAGTCAAGCAACAACAGGGATGTGGACAAACAGATACCATAAGCTGGGGGCCTGACAGAGAATGATCCACCCACTCCCATCAGGCAAGCTTCCTAAAATTCCTAAGGCCAAGTAAGTTTCAATGCCAAAGCTCTGGGGCCAACAGGAGTACTACTTTTCCAAGTACACATCATTCTTTATAATACACATTCCTGGGCTTGGCACCTGTGGTTCAAGTGGCTATGGTGCCAGCCACGTACACCTGAGCTGGCAGGTTCAAATCCAGCCCCTGGGCCCGCCAAACAACAATGTCAGCTGCGACCAAAAAATGGCTGGGCATTGTGGTGGGCGCCTGTAGTCCCAGCTACCTGGGAAGCGGAAGCAAGAGACTTGCTTGAGCCCAGGAATTGGAGGTTGCTGTGAGCTGTGATGCCATAGCACTCTACTCAGGGTGACAGCTTGAGGCTCTGTCTCAAAAAAAAAAAAAAAAAAAAATTCCCAAGGCCAAGTAAGTTTCAATGCCAAAGCTCTGGGGCCAACAGGAGTACTACTTTTCCAAGTACACATCATTCTTTATAATACACATTCCTGGGCTAGGCACCTGTGGCTCAAGTGGCTAAGGAGCCAGCCACGTACACCTGAGTTGGTGGGTTTGAATCCAGCCTGGGCCCGCCAAACAACGATGGCTGCATGCAACCAAAAAATGGCTGGGCGTTGTGGCGGGCGCCTGTAGTCCCAGCTACTTGGGAGGCAGAGGCAGGAGACTCACTTGAGCTCAGGAATTGGAGGTTGCTGTGAGCTGTGATGCCATGGCACTCTACCCAGGGTGACAGCTTGAGGCTCTATCTCAAAAAAAAAAAATTGGCCAGGCGTTGTGGCGGGAGCCCATAGTCCCAGCTGCTTAGGAGGCGGAGGCAGGAGACTCGCTTGAGCCCAGGAATTGGAGGTTGCTGTGAGCTGTGACGCGATGGCACTCTATCCAGGTGACAGCTTGAGGCTCTGTCTAAAAAAAAAAAAAACCTATACTATAAGGAGGAGACCTGTCCTAGCCACATAATTTTTTGAATACTTTTGATCTATGGTTGGTAGAATCCAAGGATGCAGAACCCATGAGTGCCAAGGGCTGACTGTAATTCATTGTCCTTCATCTCAGACAGCTTGTAACACATTGAGAAAAGATAGTCAAGGTCAAGTGCACTAGCTCCACACTTTGGGAGTCTGAAGCAGGAAGATGGCTTAAGGTCAAGACTTCAACACCAGCCTGGGAAACATACCAGGACCCTGCCTCTACAAAAATAAAAATTAGGGTGAGTGTGGTGGCTCATGCCTGTAATTCTAGCACTCTGGGAGGCCAAGGCCGGTAGATGGCCTGAGCTCACAGGTTCGAGGCCAGCCTGAACCAGAGTGAGACCCCTGTCTCTATCAATAGCCAGGCATTGTGGTGGGCAGCTGTAGTCTCAGCTAATCCAGAGGCTGAGGCAAGAGAATTACTTGAGTCCAAGAGTTGGAGGTTGCTATGAGCTATGATACCACAGTGCTGTACCAAGGGTGACAAAGTGAGACTTTGTCTCAGAACAAAATAAAAAAAAAAGGGAGAGAAAGAAAGAAAAAGATAAGATCAAATAAATCAATTCAAGTGCTATTAGTGCTATTATAGAGGACTGACAAAGTAGAATGTAAGCACAAAGGAGACTGTAGGCAGAAGTCACAAAAGGATGACTAAGAGTTGAAATGAGCCCCCTGAATTTGGAGCTTGACAGGGCAGGTGGTGCCTGGTGCCTGAGCAACTTTGTCTGAACTTTCAGCCTACACCTCCACGGAGCTGCCACCCTCAGCACTCATTTGACTGGATGGTGCCCAACACATAAGCATCACTCCTGAACTCTGGCAGGTACCTGTAGTCCCAGCTACTTGGGAGGCTAAGGCAAGAGCAACACTTGAGCCCAAGAGTCTGAGGTTGCTGTGAACTGTGACGCCACAGCACTCTGCCAAGGGCAACATAGTGGGAATCTGTCTCAAAAAATGAAAGAAAAAGGAGATCATTAGATTCTGAAACAAAACTATAATGAAGCCTCAAACTATCGAAACCTGTGGGATAGAGCAGCGTCTGTGGCTCAGTAGGGCGCCAGCCCCATATACTGAGGGTGGCGGGTCCAAACCCAGCCCCAGCCAAACTGCAACAAAAAAATAGCCAGGTGTTGTGGCAAGCGCCTGCCTGTGGTCCCAGCTGCTTGGGAGACTGAGGCAGGAGAATCACCTAAGCCCAGGAGTTGGAGGTTGCTGTGAGCTGTGACACCACAGCACTCTACCGTGGGCGTTACGATGAGACTCTGTCTCTACAAAAAAAAAAAAAAAACCTGTTGGATACTGCCAAGGCAATCCTTAGAGGGAAATTTATAGCATTAGATGCCTTTATCAAGAAAACAGAAAAAGAGCAAGTCAGCAACCTAATGGGCCATCTCAAGCAACTGGAAATGGAAGAACAATCTAATCCCAAATCCAGCAGAAGAAAAGACATAACAAAAATTAGACCAGAACCAAATGAAATTTAAAACAAAAGAATTGGCTCGGTGCCTGTAGCTCAAACCGCCTAGGGTGCAAGCTACATACCCTGGAGCTGGCAGGTTTGAATCCAGCCCGGCCCGCCAAACAACAATGACAACTACAACCAGGAAATGGCCTGGTGTTGTGGCGGGCGCCTATGGTCCCAGCTATTTGGGAGGCTGAGGCAAGAAAATTGCTTAAGCCCAAGAGTTTGAGTTTGTAGTGAGCTGTGATGCCACAGCACTCTACCCAGGGTGACAGCTTAGGACTCTGTCTCAAAAAAAAGAAAATGGCTCGGTGCCTGTGGCTCAAGGCGCCAGCCACGTACACCTGAGCTGGCGGGCTCGAATCCAGCCCTGGGCTGCCAAACAACAATGACGGCTGCAACCAAAAAACGTCTGGGCATTGTGGCAGGCGCCTGTAGTCCCAGCTACTTGGGAGGCGGAGGCAGGAGACTCGCTTGAGCCCAGGAATTGGCCACAGCACTCTATCCAGGGTGACAGCTTGAGGCTCTGTATCAAAAAAAAAAAAAAAGAAAAGAGGTCAGGGCCTGTGGCTCAGTGAGTAGGGTGCTGGCACCATATAACGAGGGTGGTGAGTTCAAACCCGGCCACGGCCAAACTGCAACAAAAAAATAGCTGGGTGTTGTGGCAGGCGCATGTAGTCCCAGCTACTCGGGAGGCTGAGGCAAGAGAATCGCCTAAGCAGCTGGAGGCTGCTGTGAGCTGTGACACCAAAGCACTCTAACAAGGGCGACAAAGTGAGACTCTGTCTCTAAAAAAAAAAAAAAAGAAAGAAAACAAAAAGAAAAGAGAACAAAAGAATTATTTAGGTTCAGCACCCGTAGCACAGAGGTTACAGCGCCAGCCACATACATCAAGGCTGGTGGGTTTGAACCGTGCCCGGGCCAGCTAAACAACAATGACAACTGCAACAAATAATAGCCAGGCGTTGTGGTGGGCACCTGTAGTTCCAGCTACTGGGAGACTGAAGCAAGAGAATCGCTTAAGCCCAGGAGTTTGAGTTTGGTGTGCACTGTGACGCCATGGCAATGTACCAAGGGTGACATAGTGAGACTCTTATCTCAAAAAAAAAGAATTATTCATCAGACCAGCAAAACAAAAAGTTGGTTCTTTGAAAAGATTAATAAAATTGATAAACTCTTGGCTAAAATAACCAAGAACAGAAAAATAATATCTCTAATGACTATAGTCAGAAATGACAAAGGATAAATAACAACAGATGCCACAGATATAGAAGAGATTCTCAACAATTATTACCAAAAATAACTATTCCCACAAATATAAAAATGTAGAGGAGATGGACCAATATCTAGAAGCAGAATACCTTCCAAAACTCAGCCAGAAAGATTTAGAAATCTTGAATAGACCAATATCAAGTAGTGAAATAGCATCAATTATACAAAATCTCCGAGAAGAGAAAAACCCTGGACCAGATGGTTTCACACCAGAATTTTATCAAACCTTCAAAGAGGAACTAGTTCCTATAAGGCATAAACTTTTCCAAAATATAGAGAAAGAAGGACTCCTCCCCAACACATTCAATGAAGCAAATATCACCCTGATCCCCAAACCAAGAAAGGACCCAACATAAAAAAGAAAACTATAGGCCAATATCATTAATGAATATCGATGCTAAAATATTCAACAAGATATTAGCAAACAGAATACAAAAACACATTAAAAAGGTTATACACCGGGGCAGCGCCTGTGACTCAGTGGTAGGGCGCTGGCCCCATATACTGAGGGTGGAGGGTTCAAACCCAGCCCCAACCAGACTGCAACAACAACAACAACAAAAAAGGTTATACACCATGATCATGTGGGTTTTGTCCCAGAGACACAAGATTGGTTCAACATAGACAAATTTATAAATATAATAGACCACACAGATAGAATCAAAGACAAAGACCATATGATTCTTTCAATTAATGTAGAAAAGGCTTTTCTTTTCTTTTTTTCTGAGACAGAGTCTCACTACGTTGCCCTCAGTAGAGTGCTTTGTTCTCACAGCTCCCAGCAACCACAAACTCTTGGGCTCAAGCAATCCTCTTGCTTCAACTTCCCAAGTAGCTGGGACTATAGGCACCCGCCACAAGGCCAGGCTATTTTCTTGTTGCAGTTGCCATTGTTGTTTAGCTGGCCGGTGCAGGGCTCAAACCCACCAGCCTCTGTGCATGTGGCTGGCGGCACAACCACTGTGCTACAGGCACCGTGCCAGGCTTTCTTTGAGACAGAGCCTTAAGCTGTCGCCCTGGGGAGAGTGCAGGGACATCACAGCTCACAGCAACCTCCAACTCCTGGGCTTCAGCGATTCTCTTGCCTCAGCCTCCTGAGTAGCTGAGACCACAGGGGCCGCCACAACGCCCAGCTATATTTTTGTTGCAGTTTGTCCAGGGCCAGATTTGAGCCCACCACCCTCGGTATATGGGGCTGGCGCCTCCCTGGAACATATTATTCTTAGTAAAGTATCTCAAGAATGGAAAAAAAAGTGTCCAATGTACTCAATACTACTATGAAATCAATATATGATCACATGCACATTCATATGAGTGGCAAAACATAACTATAGTCCAGGAAGTAGAAGATAAGAGCAGAGAAAGGGGAGGGAAGGGGGATATGGGAGGAGGGAGGATATGTGGGGGGACCTCACCTAATATGCATGATGCAATGAGTATAATTGTGATGGATGTGTTACTTAGTTCAATGTAAGCATTTCACATTATATATCAAAGCAGCACACTGAACCCCATCAATGCATCAATGTACAAAATTATGATTTAATAAAAAATAATTAAAAAGGGGCGGCACCTGTGGTTCAGAGGGGAGGGCGCCCACCCCATATACTGAGGGTGGCAGGTTCAAACCTGGGCCCAGCCAGCTAAAACAGCAATGAGAATTGAAACAAAAATAGCCAGGTGTTGTGGCGGGCGCCTGTAGTCCCAGCTACTCGGGAGGCTGAGGCAGGAGAATCACCTGAGCCTAGGAATTGGAGGTTGCTGTGAGCTGTGATGCCACAGCACTCTATCCAGGGTGACAGCTTGAGGCTCTGTCTCAAAAAATAAATAATAATAATAACAAAATGAGACTCTGTCTCAAAAAAAGAAAGTAATATTAAAATATAAATAAACAGGCTAGAAGCTTGTGGCACTTTGGGAGTATGAGAGGCAGGCTTGAGGCCAGAAGTTTGAGACCACCTTGGGTATATAGTAAGACCCCTGTCTCCCCAAAAGGTAAAAACATTTGGTGGTACATGGTTGTAGTCCCAGCAGTTCAGAAGGTGGAAGGAAGAGGATCGGCTGAGCCCATGGTTTGTAACACCTTATGCACATCAGGTGTCTAAACTAAGTCCAATATCCGTGTGGTGACAGCCCTGGAGTGAAGACTGCTGGGTTGCCTAAGAAGGGGTAAACTGGAGCAAGGTGGAAACACCAAGTCAAAATTTCTGTGCCCATTGATAGTGAGGTCACACCTGTGGACAGCAACTGTACTCCATCCTGGGCAACATGGTGAAACCCATCTTCAGAAAAAATGAAAATGAAAAAAATTTTTTCAAGCAAAATAACAAAGGAAAAAATAATACTAATTTTAAAAATATATAAATAAATACTTAACTGGCAGGGGAGATACCATGATCACAAAGGTGGTTTTCCAAGGGCGAGGCTTATTCATTGCACTCCGGATGTGCTGACCCCTGCGATTTCCCCAAATGTGGGAAACTCAACTGCATAATTTGTGGTAGTGGGGACGGCGTTCGCGCTTTCCCCTAAAAATAAAAAAAAAAAAATTTAATTAAATTAAAAATAGAAAAACTAGGCTCGGCGCCCGTGGCTCAACGGGCTAAGGCGCCAGCCACGTACACCTGAGCTGGCAGGTTCGAATCCAGCCCGGGCCCGCCAAACAACAATGATGGCTGCAACCAAAAAA
>CAUYON010062125.1:0-16156 GCA_963573935.1 Arctocebus calabarensis
GAGAACCAAAAGATAAACCCAAATACAACCTATTTGATCTTTGACAAGCCAGTTAAAAACATTAAGTGGGGAAAAGACTCCCTATTTAACAAATGGTGCTGGGAAACCTGGCTGGCGACCTGTAGAAGACTGAAATTGAACTCACACCTTTCACCACTAATGAAGATAGACTCACATTGGATTAAAGATTTAAACATAAGACATGAAACTATAAAAATTCTAGAAGAAAGTGCAGGGAACACTCTTGAAAGTATTGGCCTGGGCCAATACTTCATGAGGAGGATCCCCAAAGCAATGGAAGCAGTATCAAAAATACACTACTGGGATCTGATGAAACTAAAAAGCTTCTGCACCGCCAAGAACATAGTAAATATCGCTAGCAGACAGTCCTCAAAATGGGAAAAAATATTTGCAAGTTATGCCTCCGAAAAAGATTTAATAACCAGAATACATAGAGAACGCCAACATATTTGCAAGAAAAAAACAATAGATCCCATCTCAGGATGGGCAAAAGATCTGAAAAGAAACTTCTCTAAAGAAGACAAGAGCATGGCCTTCAAACACATGAAGAAATGCTCTTTATCCTTAATCATCAGAGAAATGCAAATCACAACTACCTTGAAATATCATCTAACTCCAGTAAGATTAGCACACATGATGAAATCCCAAAACCAGAGATGTTGGCGTGGATGTAAAGAAAAGGGAATGCTTCTACATTGCTAGTGGGAATGCAAACTAATACATCCATTTTGGAAAGACGTTTGGAGAATACTCAAAGATCTAAAAATAGACTTGCCATTTGACCATATAATTCCTTTACTTGGTATATACACAGATGACCAAAAATCACAGTACAACAAAGATATCTGTACCAGATTGTTTATTGCAGCCCAATTCATAATTGCTAAGTCATGGAAGAAGCCCAAGAGCCCATTGATCCATGAATGGATTAATAAACTGTGGTACATATATACCATGAAATATTATGCAGCCTTAAAGAAAGATGGTGACTTTTCCTCTTTCATATTTACATGAATGGAGCTGGAACATGTTCTCCTTAGCAAAGTATCTCTAGAATGGAAGAAAAAGTATCCAATGTATACACCCCTAATATGAGACAAATTCTTTATCTTTCAAGTGAAGGCTACAACCCATTTATTGCACAGGAAGACAGGGAAAGGGGAGAGGGAGGGAAGGGGAGGGAGAGGGTGGGGGGAGATAGGACAAAGGGTGAGATCACATGTGTGGTACATATTTGAAGGGTCAGGAGAAAACTTCTAAATAGGGATCAAAAATGTTTTCACATAGTAAATGAGAAAATCTCATGAATGTTATGTCAATCGGGTTGATAAAAATATCTCAGATTGCATGTGAAGCCCGCACACTGTACCCCATGATTGAAGTAATGTACACAACTATGATTCAATAAAAAAAAAAAAGAAAGAAAGAAAGAAAATTAGGTCAACTTAAGGAGGTGGTCAGGTAGGAAGGTGGTCAACTATGGAGGTTCTACTGTAAAAGAAAAATATTATACAGTATTAGGTACTAAAATAATATTGTATTTCCCCAATCTATCCAAGTCTTCACTGTCTCAAAATAAGATGAAGATTCCAATTACAACTACAGTCAGCTAGCTACTGGAGTGAAGAGACAGCCAGCCAGCTACAGAGTCCTCCACTCCCATCACCTGCTTTTCATTATCCTCCCACCTCCAGGCTGCCCAGATCCTTAACCCAACGGGGTGGGGGGCTACTTGTCAGCTGCCTAGTCTTTCTGTTGTCTATACAAAGATGTTTTCGCACCATGCCTGAAACTCAAAAGGAAAAGAAATCCCAAAGAGAAGCAAAACATAAGGTACCTGAAATTGCAAAAAACATAGGATAAACATTTTAAACACTATTTAAACTATATTTTCAGGCCAGGTGCAGTGGCTCATGCCTAGCACTCTGGGAAGTCGAAGCAGAAGGATCACTTGATGTCAGGAGTTTGAAACCAGCCTGAAAGAGCAAGATCCTGTCTTTACTAAAAATACAAGAAATGATGAACTGGGCATGGTGGCACACGTCCAGAATCCCAGCTATTCCTGAGGCTGAGACAGGTGAATAACTTGACCCCAGCATTGAATGATGAGACTACTGCATTCTAGCTAGAATGACAGAGTGATACTCTGTCTCAGTAAGGAAGAAAATAAAAGAGGAGAGGAGAGGAGGGGAGGGGTGAGAGAGAGAGAGAGAAGAAAGAAAGAGAGAGAGAGAGAAAAGAAGGAGAGAGAGAGAAGGAAGGAAGGGGAAGGGGAGGAGTGGGGAGGAAAGAAACTGGAGGAACCGCACCTAAAAAGTTTTGGTGGGGGTTACAAAAAACTATATTGAGGCTGAGAATGGTAGTTCATGCCTATAATCCTAGCACTCTGGGAGGCCGAGGCCGGAGGATTGCCTGAGCTCAGGGGTTTGAGACCAGACTGAGAAAGAGCAAGACCCCATCTCTACTAAAAACAGAAAAACTGGCTGATTACTGTGGTGGTGCCTATATTCCCAGCTACTTGGAAGGCCGAGGGTTTTTAGGTTGCTGTGAGCTATGACCTCACAGCACTCTACCCAGAGCAACAAAGTAAAACTGTTTAAAAAACAAGAAAGACAGAAAACTATATTGAGCGTGTTATGTGAAAGAAAAACTCACATACTGTTTAAAACTAGTTTACCCTGTGTTTCCTGACTTTGTGGACTCTGTATCTTAATCCATCACAAATGAGTTCCCTACATTTCCTACCTACTTCCCCATACACCAAATGTGTTCTTTGTGTACATAAAGCATCATGCTTTACTGCCATACAGTAGCACTTTAAGGACGTGAAGAAACTATTTAGAACTGTCGGCACATTAGAGTCTCATTAATCGCATTACTCACTGCTGTGAACTCTAGGTGAGTTCCTGATCATAAACAGAATACATCTCTGAGATTACAAACGCTGATGGGCGTGCCAACACAAGAGGCAAGGCCTCGGTTCCTGTGAGAAAGTATCAGAGAAAAGGAGAAGAGATTTACCTCTTTTCACTCCAAAATATTAAACATGTGTATTCTGGTTGTTTTACCCCCAAATGGCAGGCAGCTATGTGTAGAGAGAGCGCACGCATGACAGCGCATGCAGGACCAGCCGCCATCAGCCACACTTGTGTCTCAGAACCCGATGCCACTGAGTCGTGGCTGCACTCATCTGGAAAGGACCAGCTTCTGGCCTGCATTCCAGGTCTCACTTTTCTCACGTATCAGTATCACGCTACTGCCTGTCCCTCAGCACAGAACAAAACGGTTAGCAGGTGGACCTTTAGTAGTGTAACACATGTTAGTTACAACCAACTTCATCTGTTATATCACGGAAGAAAACCACATTCCACTTCCGCGTGAAAAGCCTTAGTAAATTTGATGTTTGTTTGGAATGGATCGTATTACGTGTCTCCACACAGTAAACTACTACGTAATGCACTCTGATGGAGAGATCGCTTCACTCCACACTGCGTGAAGACCTCAATTACTAAAGGGAAAAACAGCCCTTCTTGTGGCATTCAAAAGGTGGACTCTAAGGACTTCCAGCTGAAGAGGGGGGAAAATATATCATTCTGATGGTCGAAGAGTAATGCACTGTACTGTAGGGGTCTACAGTCAAGGGACTACATGCCACACACGAGACCCAAAAACAAAATAAAAACTACAGACAACTGCTCACCACTGAGGCATTTATTATGTTACTTTCTTCATTCTTTAAGATGAAGCCATAATGTGCATCATAATGTTTGTTACTTTGAGCTTTGCCCAGGACAGATGTACTGTGCTTTAAGTAAATTCAATAGCCATAAAACAAATAAAAAAAATGGAGATGATTTTCATGGTTAAAAAAAATTTGTGATGGTATTCTTTAAAAAATAAGTCCTAGGATGATTCATTCTACAAATATATTTATTACATACTATGAGGAACCGTAAGTGTTTACGAACACACGGATGAGTTTCTACTTGCTGTAACCATTCTAAACCAGGGGTTAGTCACTGGCACAAACACCACAGTAGAAGACATCAGTGAAGACGACTTAATGGCCAAGTGCACAGTAGAATGATCTCTCTTGGCTGCAATCACCATCTCCCAATAAGCAAATGTTTCTTGAGTACCTACGTATGCCAGACAATTCTAGCTAGATCAGCATTTCCTGCACCTTACTTGACACACAGAAAGTCTCTCAGTCTGTATATGAATGCTGACCCTGGTGCAATATGCTCAGTTCTGTCAAGATCTTAAAATTGTACGAGCTATGAGTAGTCTATTACTAGTAGTACTTAAAAGACCTAGATTTCAGTCTAATGAGAAAACCATTCTACAGATGTTAATTGTTAGGAAAACTTTCTAGGGCTCTAATACTACAAGAGAGTACTTCTCACTGTCTAAATTCTGAGAATAATTTAAAGCTATACAAAATCTAAAGTGTAAAGATAAATAGAACAAAATAGTTCCAAGGCTATTCAAAGTCATAAAGAATATGCAAAGCCATTTTCTCACCTTAAATATCACACAAACAAGCTTAACATTTTGCTTACTGTCTATCAGATATAATTTGGCATTTGCATTGCTAATAGTCCTTTTTCAAAGTGTGCTCACACTTCCAATTCCTTTTGAACAGCAATAACTGGATCTCCTACCTACCCTAGGATTCTGACATGCTAATAATGTCAAACTGCAGATAAGCATACTTTCACATTCAGTGTATTATCAGATTACACATTTTTTTGGAGGGACATGTTTGTTTTCTTGGGAAAGCATTACACAGGAAAGTTCATATTGCTTTTTTCTAGTTTTCATTTGGTAATCTTCGAAAGTTGAGTGTAAATATAGTTTATCCCTCATAAAAGACATGTCTCACAAGACAAAAAAAAAAAACCAATGGAAATGAAAAATCCCTAAAAGAGCTGTTTTCTGATATGCACTAGCAAAAAGGGGCGTCACTTTTTTATGATACTAAATTCCTTGTCTTCACACTGTTATCAACTCAAAACTAGTCATCGAAGACCCTCTGGAAAAATGAAACTGTAAAAAGCAATGGATTGCTCAACCACAAGTAAATCCCTACAATTTTAAGATGACAATATACTTCTGCGCAGGCATTTGGACAATAAAGATTTAAAGGAAAAGAGAGGCAATAAAACACACTTCACAAATCCAAAAGATGGCTCCCAGGATAAAAGACAATTCCCTCCATAAAGTTTAGCCTTGAAATCGCAGTAAGAAATAAAAACACTTCTGAGTTAATAAACTGAGATACAGACTTGATGCTAACTTCCAATCTATGTCTTTAATTATGTCTTTAATTTTATTTAATTTTTAAACCTGTAAAAGTATGAAAGGGTATCCTTGTCCCCCAGTTTGTCTTCAAGGCAACTTGAAGTTATTATTTTCTTATGAATTCTAAGATATTGCATGCATGTACATATAAGCAATATACAACTGTTATGTATTTATTTTCTCCTCTCTACTCAAACGGCAGCAGTAACACACACTATCCTATGCCTTTTTTATAATTTAATAAATACCTACACATCATTCCTCATCAGTAGTTTCTTCATTCTTTTTTTATAACTGCATAGTATTCCACCTTGAATGGACAATAATTTCTTTAACCACTCTTTTATAACGAACATTTAGGTTGTTTCCAATGTTTTATTACCATAAACAATGTTTAAATAAACTTTGAGCATTTAAATATAGCACAAATATTTTTTTTCTAGATGTGGGAACTGCTGGGTCACAGGTCTGTGCATTTATAATTCTGACAGATTCTATCAAGTTATCCTCCATAAAGACCGTCCCAAAACGTTACCATCAGCAATGTATATGAGCCTGTCTCTTTGCTCAGGCTAATAACTTCTTAAGTTTTTATTTTATTTTACCAATGTGATAGGTTTTGTTAAAAAGGGCATCATCTAGTGTAGTTGAGAAATTTTCATTTCTCTTATAAATCAAGAAAGCACCTTATCTTCTCATGATGTAGAGCCACTTATGTATCATTTTTGTAAAATCGCCATACATAGCCTTTGTTCATTTTTCTAGTGAACTGTAGGTCTTTTGCTTATTAATTTGTAGAAATTTTTCACACATTCAGAAAATTTACCTATTATCTCTGGTAAGCTGTAAATGTTTGTTCAGCTTGTGCCTTGACTTTGCTTGTGGTAATTATCGATAAGCAAAAACTTTTATTTTTGTGTAGTCTGACTTATGAACTTGTTTTTTTACTTCAGGATCTTATGTCAAATCCTCTCTTCATTCTAAATTATAAAAATTTCTCTCCATTTAGTTCTATTTCTTTTGTGACTTCGCTTTTTAAGTTTAAAGTCTGATCCATTTAAAATTCATTCAGATAGAGATAGAAATTATAGATCCAACTTTATTTTTCTCCAGATAGTTACCCAGTTACCCCAACACCATTTACTGAAAAAATTTCATCACTAATTTCAAAGGCCACTTTTATCAAGTCCTGTGTGTTTTGGGGTCTCTTTCAGGTCGTATTTTATTTCACTGATAAAAACCTATGTATATGCCTTAATCACACAGTTTTAATTATTACAGCTTAATAATTTTTAGTATCTTATAGAGCTGGTCCTGCCTTTCATTATTCTTCTTTTTATAACGTTCCTATTAGTGTAAGCTCATGTCTACATTAATTTTAGCATTATCTGTCAAGCCAAAATAAATTCTGCTAGCATTTTCACTGGAGTAACCTCCAATTTGCAGACAAATTTAATTAGCTTACTTATCTTTAAGAAACAACCCTAATTATCTGGTAATTCTGCTTTACCAAGTACAAATGGTGTGCTTGTAGCTTCACGAGAATATGCCTATTTCACGTCCGTTATGTCTCCCCTCTCAAGATGATGGTCTTCCTCACATACAATAGTGGTGTTTCGCATTGCACTCCCTCCTTCAGAAAGAAGGGCTGCACTAAAAAATGTATGAATGTCAAAAGGAATGTTAAAAAAGCATATCCCTGAGTTCATCCATACATTAAATACAAATAGGAAACTATTCTATGGTCACCATATGCTGTGTTAAAATGAAAGCTGAAGACACAGGCATAAAGAGTTGAAAGACCTCTGCAGAGGATCCAGACAAGTTCTCAGCGACCTCTTTTTCTGAACACATCACACCTATCAGAATGGCTTATTTTACAGAGTGCTTCCTAATTTTCCACTCAAAGGGCACTCCAAATTGCAAAATCATGTCCATTCTACTCCAACATTCCTACAAAATTACTACTACATGTTCTTTTATCATCATATAGAAGAAAAGGAATGACAGATAAGAGCCAACAATAAAGAGAAATAATATTCTATATTAACATTTTACACTTTTTCAACACTTTAATAAAAACTATCTCATTTGAAACATGCAATAACTAAGCTACCTAATTATGAATATATAAAAGTGATAATTTTTATAAGCAATATTTTTAAACTTTAATTTCTACTGCATCCTATAATTTCAATGCTAAAAGTCTTAGCTATCAAAACAGAAACATATTTTCTGTTAAACGGCGGAGGGGAGCAAGATACAAGATTAAAAATGTAAGCAGGGCCACATCACCAAAAGCCTTGTAGGCAACAGTAAGAATTTTACTTTTTGCCCTTACAAATGGTAAAAAAAATTAGTAAGAGACTTTAAGCAAGGAAAGAACTTGACTGTAACTGAGCTTTAAAGGTCCTCTGGATACAGTGTGGAGCTGTGGTCCTCCATCCCCCAGTCCCTAACCTGTTAGGAACCTGCCACATAGCACCGGCACCTGAGCTCCACATCCTACCCCTCCTCCCTCTCCTTCTGTGGAAAAACTGTCTTCCATG
Organism: Arctocebus calabarensis; assembly: GCA_963573935.1. Lineage (NCBI taxonomy): Eukaryota > Metazoa > Chordata > Mammalia > Primates > Lorisidae > Arctocebus > Arctocebus calabarensis. The sequence goes on from CAUYON010062125.1 coordinate 7,875, forward strand.
AAACCAGTCCCTGGTTCCAAAAAGGTTGGGGATCGCTGGTGTAGAATATGGGTCATGTGTAGGGTGGTAAGGGTAGATATACAGAGCAGTTACTGCAGTGAGCCAGACATGATTGCTAGACTTAGGGCAATAGCGGCATTATGGAGAGAGGATTCATCTAAGAGATACTGAGGAAGAAGAAATGATAAAACACTTATAATTTTCTGGTTTGAAGAGCAGTGGATGGTGGTATCATTTACAGAACAGGAAAAGAAAAGTTTGGAAGACAAACAGTTAAGCCTGAGGCACAAGACTATAGTCGGACTCAGGAATATGGAGTTCAGGAGAAGTAAACACTTGAACCTGGGGCGTGCTGTTTTGAGCATAGATGAGAGTTAAGAGAAGGGCCCAGGAAAGTGGGTAGAAGAGGGTGGCCTCCCTAAGAATACTGGAGTTCCCAGAAAGGTGAGGAAAAAAGCAGGAAAGCTTGGATTTATAAAAGTCAAATAAGGACTTAAAGGAAAGACTGGCCAAACACATTGAGTGCTACTGAGCTGTCAAATAAGATGAAGAATAAGAAGAGTCCAGAGAATTTAGCACTGGTACCTTTAGCAAGTTCATGGAATGATGAGACCAAAGTAGGGGCTTGAAGAGTTAAATGGCAGGTGAAGAAATTTGTACATGAAAAAGAAAATATGGCTCTGAACTAAGGTGTAGAAAGGTTCAGTGTCAAAGAGGGGCTTTTTTTTTAAGGTAGATGCAATTTCTCCATGTCTAAATGGAATTCATGTATGACAGTAGAAAGGGTAAAGAATAATTCCTCCTTTCATTAACGCCCTAAAATTAATATAGGAAACAAACTAGAAGACTGCCCATTTCTGTATTAATAGAGAAAAATCTCAGCCATTCATAATTGGAATTTATTAATCCTAAAAGATAATAAACCAACAAAAAACACTCTTCTGCAGACATAAAAGAGTTCATAAGGGAGATCTGCTTACTTTCAAATCATAAGGGAACTTTTAGAAAACTCACATCAAAGTGGAAAATGGAATTTAAAGTTCTTCCTAATGTAAAATCAGTAATCTATACAAATTCTAAAATAAGCTTTTTCAAAATAAGCAAGTGAGGGAGAATAATCTGTGAATCTAATAGGTCAACTTTCTCTGATTCTTCCACAGATTAAAGGTTTTACAGATGCTTTGGAAGGAAAGAAAACTGATGACGACATGAATGGTTTGGTTCTTTATACCCCCAGAGGCTCATACACAGCACACCTAATGGTTTTGCCTTGAGGCAAAAGATTTAACAGATTGCCCGCCTAATTGCTCCCTGGACACTCTGTACATGGGCCACGTGATCCTGAGGTACAGATTCCTATAGAAAACTCACCTTAAAAAAAAAAATCAAAGATAAATATCCCACCAACTACTTCGGAACAAATAAAACTGTTTACAAAGCCCAAAACCTAACAAATCACCATGTCAAACACTAGCTAACATACCTAATAAATTCTGACCTGCTGCTCTTTAAAATAAAACCAATTTAAGTAAAGACATTAACAAATTATTTAAACAGCATCATTACCTAATAAACTCTGAACATTTAGTTGTACTATAGGACCAAGTGCCAATTTTAGAATTTCAAAAGCAAGAAATACCATTGCTGAGGAATATCTATCTTCATAAGATGCACAGACAGTTGGAAAGTCATGAATTTTAAGAATTTTTAATATAAAATAGTACCTAGAGTAAGGATATAAACATTTTCTAAACTTGAAGAAACACAAAATTTAGGATTAAAGGGCAGCACCTGTGGCGCTAAGGAGTAGGGCGCCGCCCCATATACCGAAGGTGGCAGGTTCAAACCCGGCCCTGGCCAAAAAAAACTGCAAAAAAAAATTAGAATTAAAAATCTAGAAAGGTAAAGAAAAGAGAAATCACAATGGAAAATAATTTTGAATTCATAAAAATAAAAAATCTTCTACTCCTCTGTCTCCAGGAGTGTCTAAATTCCCCACTCCTGAGTGCAGAGCCAAGAGAAGCTCATGCTGAGCTCATGCTGTCCACCACCATGGCCCTCCACTGCCTTTACAAGATACGAAGAGAAGGATAAGAATAAAGCTCACAATGAAGGAAGTGCAACAAATAAGCAAACATACTGGAAATTACTTAACTTCCTGAATAATCTTAAATTTTCACATTAAAACAATAGGTTAAGTGGCCAGGAGCAGTGGCTCAAGCCTGTAATACTAGTATTCTGGGAGGCCGAGGCAGGTGGATTGCCTGAGTTCACAGGTTCGAGACCAGCCTGAGCCAGAGTGCCCTCGTCTCTAAAAATAGTTGGGCGTTGTGGCAGGTGCCTGTAGTCCCAGCTACTCAGGAGGCTGAAGCAAGCCCAAGAATTGGAGGCTGCTGTAAGCTAAGATGCCACCATACTCTACCAAGGGCAACTCTGTCTCCAAAAAAAAGAAAAAAAAGCAGGTTAACTTGTTTTTCATTGTTAAATTGGCAAAAATATAAAACTATGGTAATACCTATATAGTATCTAGGGCTGGTAATTGGTGTGTGAAACTGGTAGGCAATTTAGTAACATATATAAAGAGCCATAAAAAAATCCAACATGCCCTTTGATCCACTACTTCCTCTTTTAAGGGGAAAAATTAAAATATGAGTAAAGGGCAATGCTTACTGCACACGCGCATAGATGGTCATCTGAATCTTATGCATAAAATGAAAACTTGGAACCAACCAAAATGCCAAAAATAAAGACAATGGCAAAATGAAATATGACAAATCAACTGTTACAATCAGTAAAAATAATTATAGAATGTATATAATATGAAAATGTTTCTCATATAGTGTCAAACCAAAAGGAGCTAGATAGAAAAATTTATAGGTGATGAAAACCCTTTTTTACTGCACAGGAAAATAAAATAAATAAAAACACTAAAACAGTAACTATGGTTGGTTAATACAATGGCATAGAATGATTTTTTTCCCACTATCTTGCAAATAAATGTGGTTTCATTACCTCCATTGGTTTAACACAGCTTTTTAAAATGGGGGGGCAGGCTTGGCGCCTAAGGTTCAAGCGGCTAAGGCGTCAGCCACATACACCAGAGCTGGTGAGTTCAAATCCAGCCTGGGCCTGCCAGAAAACAATGACAACTACAACCAAAAAATAGCCGGGTGTTGTGGTGGGCACCTGTAGTTCCAGCTACTTGGGAGGCTGAGGCAAGAGAATTGCTTAAGTGCAAGAATTTGAGGTTGCTGTGAGTTGTGATGCCACAGCACTCTACCCAGGACAATAGCTTGGGGCTCTGTCATAAATAAATAAATAAATAAATAAGGGGGGGCAGAGTACTTACAAATTTAAAATCTAAGAATAATATAAGAGCATTTGAGTGTTCTTTGAAACTTATTTCCAAAAATGAAAAATAATAGTACAACAATACAGGTTCCTCAGGTAATTTGTCCTATATGGTCCAAGTTCCATTGTACGACGGATTCAAAAGAAAAAATGGCTCTGAGCTCATTTAGGGCCTTAAAAGTTATCTCCAAAGTTATTTAATTCTAAATGCAATTGGAAAGACAAATTTGAGTTTTAAATTGGAACATTCCATAATCTGATTTATGCTGTAGCTTCCATTTTCTAGCTTATTTTTTGGTAAAATATGGCATCCTAAATACTCAGCAAAATCTTGGCTAGAAAGTGAAGAACAATTTATACCATCTGACTCTTGATCAAGCCAAAAAACATCATGAGATTAAGAAATCATTGATAATACTCCAAATCTCATCATATCAAATATAATATTTGATAGAATATTATCAAACAATATATGTAATATTTATTTGAGATAAATATATTATATCAAATATAATAAATAATATTCCAAATCTTAACATCTCCCCTATTACTTAGATGGGGCTAGTTCTTGCCCAAGCATGCAGCCTTGAGGAGGTATGCAAGGGGAAAAACTAATGTCCCAGAAGTCTGGATAATCACAAACTACCACTCGAGTAAGCAGACACACATAGGGTCATCCAAGTCTAAAGAAACCTCTGTAAGATATTTAAATATTTCTGAGAACAGGTGGGCTACTCAAAGCACCAAACCAAAAGGTCCAGCCAACCCCTAAGTCAAGGGGAACACTCAATTCCAGCCAACCATCAAGTATACACTTATTACAATGGATTTTGAGAATTTAGTCTTTCATTTACTATATAAAATGGTAGTTAACACAGAATGCTTATTTATTGGGACATGCGGAAAGAATGTACCTGTGTTTGATCCACTAAATTCCATAGCTGATTCTGTAACAGTAACTTGGTTTTCACTTACCCCCATGCTCAGAAACCATTTTGATTAAGTTAAAATTACATGAGATAAATTCTCAAATAGAGAACCAAGTATTTAGTACACCAGGGCTGCCACATTTGCTATTAAAGCCACTAGGTCTTCAGGTCTTAGACCACCACAAGAGGAAGAAGCTTGCAATCTACATGAGGTACCCAGCGGAGTGATGTATACCATTAAAAGCATCAATGAACATGTGTATGAAACACTTTATGCAGCCTAAAAAGGGCATCACATATAAAATATTAATTGAAAACTGAAATGTATCTAAATATTTCTTACAGCTTTTAACCTGCTTCTTTCACACACTATATGCCACTTCACATGCAAACAAGCCTTTTTAATTAAGCAAGGCAGGTATACCACCTCATCATAAATGTAGTAAATGGCAAACTCAGGTGACTAGCAAAAGTTCATACAGTGGCCAAAAGCCAATGCACAAACTACACTTTGGGGTGAGGGACCCTCATTTGCTCCCCTCCTCATGCAAGATCTCCACTAGAGAGCAGACCAACTTGCATCTTGTGCAAGCAACATGACAAAGGGAAATCATTTGAGGACATCCCAGACACGTGTCCTTTCTTGATATCTGAGCAGCAGTTAAGAGTTGCTTCATCTACTAACAAACATAATAAGAAACCCAAAAATGTTTACCCAAAAGGTAAACTGATAATTGAAAAGGTAAGCCTACTATTGAACCAAAGACCAGGCTTAAAAAACAAAATTATTTAAAAGTTCCAGGACTAACATCGTGGAAAAAGAAAAAAGGCAGATTTCTCAGGGGGTTTTCCCCCACTTTGTCTATAATTTATATTAAATAAAAGATCTCAATTACCTAAAATGATTATGCCAATTATCCTAACTTACTTTAATTAATGATGACCCTTTTTAAGCATCAATACTTTCAAAATATTTCAACTGAATAAAATGTGTCTAGAATTTAAAATATCTTTCTTCAACCCTTCATCTTATTTATTTTTATTTTTGAGACTGAGTCTCACTTTCTTGCCCCTGGTAGAGTGGCGCCATTACTCACAACAACCTCCAACTCTTAGGCTCAAGTAATCCTCTCGCCTCACACAGCCTCCCAAGTAGCTAAGACTATAGGTGTCAGCCACAATGCCTCGCTGTTGTTCAGAGACGAGGTCTCGCTCTTGCTCAAGCTGGTCTTGAACTTGTGAGCTCAAGTCATCCACCCACCTCGGCCTCTGAAAGTGCTGGCATTACAGGCCTGAGACACTGCACCTGGCCCCTGCATAATCTTTTTAAATACAGAACTATGTCAACTATCATTTGTCAAGGGTGAATCATTAATAATTATTTTTTATATAAAACATAGTAGCTCACATGTCCGAGTTTTTACCATGTTCTTGGCACTGGGCTATTTATATAGAAAATCTCACTGAATCCTAATGATTCTATAGTGTAGGTACAAATAACTTACAAACCTACTTCATGAATGTGGAAACAGACGCACTAAACATCAGTTAAAAATCAGAAGATAAAAGAACTGGGATCAGAAGCTAGAAACTCTAAGCAGCACACTCCATGGCCTCTGTGCTCCTGAGATAACAGGAAAGCAGGCTTAAGAATCGGACTGCCTGAGCTATTTAACGAATCTTGGGAAAGCTACAGAAAATGTCTTGTGCTTCTCAACAACAAAAGGCATAGAAGAGCTGATATGAGACTTTCTGAATCAGGAAATGTTTCGAGGAGAAAATATAATGCTTACAGTGACTGGCTCATGCTAAGGGTTCAAAAAAATCTCTGTCAGCAATAAGACAATTATTCCTCAGGGGATAAAGAGGTGGTTGGGGCTATAGGCTCACAACAAATGGCCTTGCTGAGTTCTCAGATGCTTTCTATCTTTTCTTACGGTTTTATTTTCTCATGCGATCACTTAATCAAGTCAGCACTCCAGCTGCTGACACGCCTGTGTATAGGGCATCCCCTTCTCCTCTGCCCCATTCTATGCCTTTCTCAGACACACTGTAAACTAGAAAGCTAAACAGGTAATTTTTTTTTTAAGACAGAGTCTCAGTCTGTCACGTTGGGTATAGTGCTGAGGCATCATAGTTCACAGCAACCTCAAACTCTTGGGCTCATGTGATCCTCTCGCCTCAGCCTCCCAAGTAGCTGGGACTACAGGTGCTTGCCACAATGCCTGGCTAGCTTTTTTCTACTTTTGGTAAAAACAGAGTCTCCCCCTTGCTCAAGGTGATCTCCAACTCCTGAGTTCAGGTGAGCCACCCACCTCCGCCTCCTTGAGTGCTGGGATTACAGACATGAGCACTGTACCTGGCAATAGTTAAGACTTTCTAAAACAATTTCTAATTAAGAAGATTCAGAGTCTAAGGGAGGATTTTGGATCTCATAGTTAAGAGAAACTCTAGTGTGCAGATATTTTAACATACTGTTTCGGCTTTTCAGAGTTCATTTTTCCTTAGTCAGCTTCTCTGCAGGGTTTGAAGAGTGGTAAGGATACTAGGCCATTCATCCCCTACATAACTTGGCCTTGGAGCACACTAAAATGTGGCACTGATACTATCCCAAGAAAACAAAGAAAAGGAAGGGGCTGCAGGCTGGTCTACTGGATTGCTCAAAAAAGTATAAACAATTCTTCTGCCACTAAAGGTTAAAAGAGGTTAAAAGTGACAACTAATACAAGACAGGTTTGAATTCTGAGGTGCTGTATAGAAAAGAAACTGAAGTATTGGGCAGAAGTCCTCATTTTAGCCAAACTTACTACCAAGAAGAGGTTTGACAGACCTTTTCTGCCAACCTGATGCTATTTGCACACACAGCTTAGAAAGTCAGCAAAGGGAACTGACTCACCTTTCCGTGAGAAGCCCCTTAGACCAATGTAGGTACTGAAAACCCCTGAGTGTCAGGAGCCCTTAAACCAATGTAAGTACTGAAAACCACCGAGTGTCAGGAGAGAGCACCATCACAGTTTACTGTGAGACAGAGGCAATCTTCACCGGATTAAAATAAAAGCACACAAGGGAGGGTGAAATGGAGGTGATCATACAAGATGTATCTGAGAGGCCTCAAAAATAAAAGCTGTCAAATCTGAAATGAAGTTTGGAACGTTCCACTCTTACTACAGCACATTAAGCACTGCTGTATTTCCGTGTCACAGCATTGTAACAGCCATTCCAATATTTTTCAAAATTCAGAAAGTCATCTACTATGCCGTATCCAAGAAACTGGTCTACAAACTACCCAGAGAAGAACAAATCCAATGTTTATAACCTCCAAATTCTCCATTCTTTCTATCTTTATGACCATGATATCCTATATTGGAACTTTTTAAAATAATCAAGTTCACTGATAGAACTGATTAAATGTATTACATTCAAAGGTTATGAACCCTGTAGGCCAGACCATTTTTTTTTTTTTAATAAAGAACCAAATGATAACTACTGTAGGCTTTGCAGCCATTAAAGTCTCTGTATCAACTACTCAGCTCTACCATTAGACCATGAAAGCAGTCATAGACAATACATATACTGCTATGGTTTGAATCTTTTAATCCCTCTAAAATTCCTGGGTTGAAACCTAAACACCAGTGGGACGGTATTTAGGAGGCGGAACCTTTGGGAGGTGATTAGGTCATGGGAGCAGAGCCATCAAGAATGAGATTAGTGGACGGCACCTGTGGCTCAGCGAGTAGGGCGCCGGCCCCATGTACCGAGGGCTGTGGGTTCAAGCCCGACCCCGGCCGAACTGCATCAAAAATTAGCTGGGTGCTATGGCGGGCACCTGTGGTCCCAGCTACTTGGGAGGCTGAGGCAAGAGAATCGCGTAAGCCCAGAAATTGGAGGTTGCTGTGAGCTGTGACTCCATAGCACTCCACCGAGGGCGATAGAGTGAGACTCTGTCTCTACAAAAAAAAAAAAAAAACCATCAAAGGGCGGCTCCTATGGCTCAGCGAGTAG
>CAUYON010062127.1:0-27562 GCA_963573935.1 Arctocebus calabarensis
AGGCAAGGTCAGAATTTGAGACCCAATCTGTAAAAATAGCTGGGTGTTGTGGTGGGGACCTGAAGTCCCAGCTACTTGGAGGTGAAGGCAGGAGACTTGCTTGAGCCCAGGAATTGATGGTTGCTGTGAGATATAATGCCACGGCACTCTATCAAGGGTGACAAATTTAGGCTCTTTATAAAAAAAAAAAAAAAAAAAAAAATTTCTTCTACGTCCCGATAAGGTAGAACTAAAAAAAAAAAAAAAAAATCAAATGCATCCCTCAAGGCAGAACCCAGAAGGGACCTCATTAACCAGGAAATAAGTATAAACAACCAAACATGCAGCTGAATGTGATCCAAGGCTCATGGGGACCCCAACATTGCTAACTGTTCTGTGATCCCAAGGACTTGGGTGAAAACTATGGACATTGCTTGTGGCCAGTCCTTGGAAGCAGTCGGTGGTTAAAAGGAAGAAGCAGCTTCTCTGGGTATTCCAGGACCCTCATACGGTCATTATCACTGACGAAAGCTGATATCCCAGATCCAGAGCAGTGTCAAGGCAGGCATGAAGGCCCCGATTCAGCTGTACAAACAGAATGCTGCGAGGTTTGATCTGGCTTAGCTCCCCGGCGGGCAGTCTGAGCTTACACTCACAGGGGCAGTCATGTAAATGCCAACACACGTAACTTAAGGGATGTCCAGAACATTGTGCCTACTGTGGGAGTGAGGTCCAGATGATCTCAGCTGAGCCTGGGCAAGGGGCCGGTGCATCCTCTCTGCCTGTGAGGGCTGGGGCAACCAAAGGAGCCCCATGGCTTTCCTTGGCCTGCCCATCCCCCAGGAAGTCTCTTCCGGGCAGTTCCATGCCCTTGGATAGTGGTTCTTCCTTCCTCCTCACTGCTCTGAAGCCGCTGCTCTGAATGAAGGCTTTGTGTGGCTGTAAATGAGTACTGTTCCCTGAAGAAGCGCATTAGGGAGGCCCTCTGTAAGTGCAGTACCATGAGGGGGTCGCGGGTTTGACAGCCCCTACGGCTTGGGGTGCATATGCAGCTAAAGGAGCATCTCTGACAACCTCTCCCTGCCCCATCCTTTCTCAGATCGCCTTGAAGTGTGCTGACATTTGCAATCCTTGCAGAATCTGGGAGATGAGCAAGCAATGGAGTGAAAGGGTCTGTGAAGAATTCTACAGGCAAGGTTAGTAGTAACCCGACAGCTGAGATTTCACTGCCTGTTCTGCTTGTAGCATTTATCCTAATAAAACAGGAAATGGCTAATCTATCCTGACGTTTGTTCTTTCATCAACTCTTATTATCCTAACCTTCTCTTTAACTCTCTTGCAAATTCTCCAACCCTTTTCTGAAAAAAAAATTTAAAAATAAATAGTGTTGACTTATTGTAGAAAGAGATAGTAAAGAGGCACAATAAAAACAGAGAAAACAGGGCATGTGTCAATATGGCTTTTCCCTGTGTGCGTCCAAATGCAAGGGGCAGTTTGGTTTTAACTCTGACCTTCATTTGAATGAGCTGAACACAGCCTAAAGGATAAATACTGTTCAAGGTCAATGTTGTCCAACGACAGGACTTGGACTCCTTGTGTGTTCCTTCTCACTTTCTTAAACAAAGTTAATAATGAGACTGAACACAGCTGAGTTCATCCTTTCAAATAGACTTTCAACAATGAGGTAAAGAAATTTTGCTGTAAAAAGACAAATGGCCCTCAATTAGGGGATAATTTTTAAAAGATTATCCTCATTCAGAAATAAGACAATGAATTAGCAAGTAGAACCTTGACATTGGGTGGGATTTGGACTTTAAGTACAGCCTTCTTGCCCCAGGCTTGGTGTCAATCTTCGGGATGTTTGTTCAGGCATCAGCAGTGCCCTCATGCTAGTGACAGGATCAGGTTTGAGAGGCTGAGAACAAATAAAGCTTGAAGTGTCCCACATACCAGCTCGGTGGGGAGGTCAAACAGCAACAGTGAGCCTTTTGGAGGAGGCTCCATTGAAAGATGTGTCAATGACATCATGATGACCCAAAAAACAGAAAAGGAATTAATTGAGTTCAGGTGGGGCCAGAAGGCTCTGCTCACCACCTCTTTGTCGCAGAATAAAAGTGTTCACATAATTCCTACTGCTCTGTGTAATTTCACCTGAATTGAGCGTGAGTGATTAGAAATCTAAGCATCAGTTCTAGTTGTTCAAATATAAAATCTCCACTGAGGGCAAAACAAAAGGATATATGATGAAATTAGAGGAAGGACAGTGGTTTTCCACTGAGAAGGAGGTTTTAAATTAGATACAATACTTTCATTTCTGTGTGATTCATAAAATATTGAAATAGCACAGTGAAAGAGGGCTAAGATCTCCATTCACAGAAATCGAACAAGATTTCCAGGGACAGAGAAAAGAATCTGCTGTTTGGCACTTGGCTTTGACTCAATCACATGCTACTGTTGGCATCAATTGCAGCCTAAACCTTTTATTTACTCCTCACACAGCAAAGTGATTCTGAGCAAGCAACTTAGGGCAGGGACCGTGTCACTTAGGAAGATAGTAAGACCCACAGAGTTAGTAAATTCAAGTTGTTAACTACGAAAATGGCATCAACCGAGAAAGGTCACCCATAAGACATCTTTGCAAAAACTTCTTGTTGTCCTAATGAAATTTGCGCGTGCAGTTTTATAAGATGGAAAACTTAGAACATTTGTAACTCTGATCACTAGAGATGTGCTTTCATGCACTTTTCTCTGGCAAGTTTCAGGCCGAGTCCATTTTATTTAATAACCTTATGATCTAGCAGAAGTTCTGCCCATTTTAAGAAGAGAAGACCAGACTCTGATCATCCAAACTGCCTGTCTTCCCTACTGATTTTATTTAATTCTTTAATGGTGACTTACAGCATTTTAATTAATCTTATTCTGGATTTCAGTTTAAGATTAAGACTCAAATCCCAGCTCGTTCCAGTCCGCTCCTGACAGGTGGGCTTCCACAGACTACTAACAGTCCTGGATGAAGTATCTTTAACATGATTTATAATTGTGAGCAAACATAAATACTTAATCTTGAAAACAAGATTAAGTCTATAGTGAGAAAGGGAAATGAGATCCCATGAATTAGGAAAATCATTACAGTCTCAGAACAGAGATTAGGATTCCAAACACCAGGTGCCTCCCTCCCCACCACCCCAACACCTTAAAGAAACTGGATTTCTGTCCTCTTGTAGCTTTTATTGAACATCTGCTTCCAGCCTTGTCTAATTCAGCCAGCCTTGTCTCAGCAAAACTGATTTTCCTATGTACAAAGCCCCACTGGGGATGTTTCAAAGAAGTATAGTTAGTTTATCTTTGCATATTCGGGGAAGTATAGTTAGCTTATGCTTTGTACTCTCAAATAGTGATCACTAAAGTTTCTGGAAGGAGGAAACTATGGGTTTTCCTCTTTGTGTTCCCTACACTGATTAGCAACGTGTCTGAAACATACAAGCGCTTTATACATTCTGTTGAATGAGCGAATGAACGAATGATCTGACTAGAAGATTTCCAACGATAGAGGTCTCAGGAGAGGATCTCATGCTGCGCAAGGTGGGATCTGAGGATGTGCACCACTCCACACCTTCCAATACGGAAACCACAAGGCACAGCTGATTAGTGAAATTCTAATTAATTAAAATTTAATGAAATGAAAATTTTAGTTCCTCAGTTTTATTGATCATATTTCAAGGGCCTGCCATAGTGGGCAATGCAGAGAACATCTACATCATTGCAGAAAGCCCTACTGGACAGTGCCAGCCTAGACAGAGAGAAATAGAAAAGCAATGAGGTGGGGACAGACCCTGCTTCCTAGACCAGCTCTGTGTCATAGACGGTGAGAAGGAGAGGATGTGGAGGCCCCCAGATGCCAGGCTAAAGCGGAGACCATGACAATGGGAGTCTTCTTAGACAATGCATTTAGAGCAACATATACATATAGCTGAGGTAAAAGAAGAATTGGAGGAACAAAGCTAGTGAAGAGCAAAAACTAAGAATGAATTATTAAGAAAAAAGACCAGAGTCAGGCAAAATGAAAAGAGGGACTTACGGTAGTCCAGAAGAGAAAGATACAGGACTGAGGTCTCAAGATGGGGGATGAAGGGAAGGGAGAAATCAGAGATAACTCCTCCAGAGTGGTAATGGAAATATGGAGGTAAGGAGAGGCATTGGCTTCAGGAAAATTCATTTTAATCTTAAATAGTGTCCTGCCCTCCCTCAGAAGGCCATGGTCATCGGGACTTGGAGAAGCAATGCAGGCAGCCTCCCCTGACCACCTCAGGTTAAACTGGAGTGATTTCCTCATGGAAGTCTTGAAAATCACCAGGGTATAAGAGGCCACAAGAGGCATGGCTACAGTCTTAAAGAAAATGGCAGAAATGTGGCCTCCCGGGGTTCTAGCTCAGTGACTAAGTGCAAACTTCCTAGGTTGGAATCCAGGCTCCCCTCTTTTTTGGGCTGTGTGACCCGGGGTCAACATACTTAACCTTCCCTGTGTTTCAATTTCCTCATATGTAAAATGAGAGTTATAATAAGGTTGTTATAAGGATTAAATTAATTAACATATGTAAGGTGCCTGGAATAGTGCCTGGCACATAGTAAGTTCCATATAAATGTTATAGTTTTATCTCTGCTAGTTTAGGGGAGTAGACTCACAACCATGAACCTAGCTAATGTTTCTGAAGAGGAGTTCTCTACTGATCTGATTAATCAGATTGCTTTTACAACAAAAAACCACCTGTGATAGTTTTACCCTCAGGAAGGACTGATAAAGTACATTGATAAAGCTTCGCATGATGTATTTCTTTTTTGGTCTTCTAGCTGACAAAGGCATTAAAAAGAAATATCATTCTAATCTTTATACTTTTTTTACCTTTCAGTTCATTGGGTAAAATTCTAAGGAATAAGAATGAAATACACCAGACTCTTATTTCTGATTAATTTTGTAGCTACAGGCCAAGATGCTGCTCAAATGAGATCTTTCTAGCCCAGTGTCTTTCAGCCCTCGTAAATCACAGCACACTTAAACCTATAATTAAACTTCCACAGCACACTTAAATAATGTTGATCCAAAAAAAAAGAGTAAAAAAAGAATATACTTACTGTGCTTTGAACTCTTTTTAAAAATAATTTAATTAGTGATCTTTAACAATTTTTGCAGCCCATCAGTTGAAAATCTCTATTCTAGTCCTTCTAATCTACCCCATTTCCTCCCTACTCACTATTCCTGGTTGTTATCTGGGTGAAACCAGATTAAGGTCAGTCAGTGTGAAAGCAGAAAAAGAAGAGGGAAGGGACGATGAAACCTGTTTCTGCAATCTGTAACTTAAAGACAGAACTTCGTTTCATGCTAAGAAATTTCCCATTTGTTGTTTTCTAATTTTTATAGCTCTTGTTCCAAAGCTTATTGTCATCTCAGAGAACACCTGTTTATAATGAGCCTATTATAAATGGCCATTGACACTCTGGTATTTTAAATTTTCATGGAAGCTACCAGGGTCAGGCAGATTAAGGCAGTGCTGAAGGGTTCCTAATGATAACACAGCAGGGAACATGAATTTCCCAAAATGACTTCTTCCAACGAGGTCATTAAAACTAGTAATACTCATTTTATATTCTAGATTACCAATGTGTTTCTTTTTCTTCCATCTCAGGTGAACTTGAACAGAAATTTGAACTGGAAATCAGTCCTCTTTGTAATCAACAGAAAGATTCAATCCCTAGTATACAAATTGGTGAGTTGAATTCAATGTCAATTTTCAATGAATAGTTTTATCACCTCTAATTGGAGACACAGGGGTGGGCGCGGTGGCTCACACCTGTAATTCTAGCACTCTGGGAGGCCGAGGTGGGTGGACTGCCTAAGCTCACAGGTTCAGAGACCAACCAGCCTAAGCCAGAGCAAGACCTCATCTCCAAAAATAGCCAGGCATTGTGGCAGGTGCCTGTGGTCCCAGCTACTTGGGAGGCTGAGGCAAGAGAATCGCTTGAGCCCAAGAGTTTGAGGTTGCTGAGAGCTATTTCACAACAGTACTCTACGCAGGGCGACAAAGTGAGACTCTGTCTCGGAAAGAAAAAAAGAAAAAATCCTCCCCCATCTGTACTAAAAAGAAAAAATACATACATATATATGTATGTATGTATGTATATAATTGGAAACACAAAGAAAAGAAAATCTACACACAACTTTTGAAAGATCAGCACTGGAGGGTTAATCAATGTCCCTTTGAATGGCTGCATGCAAATTAACACTTTAATCATGACTATTCCACCAGGTAATTACCAACTAAGAAATTTTGAAAAATAGAATAAAATCTTTGTTATAGATCTTTAACTAATCAGTGTTAACTTTGTAATTTAGAATAGAATCAAAACCAAATAGAGTAGAAAAAAAATAGCAAGAAACAGCCTCTCACATTCTTTCCTGGGTTTGAAGGTGAGAAGTCAGCAGAATTGGCCTTTAAGACTCTCCCAATTTGGGTCACACCCCTAACACTCCCAAGGGTCCAGTCCCAAGCATGGCGCCAGCAAGTCAGCCTGTCCCATTGCGGCCTAGGAGCCCATCTTTCTCTATTCCTTCCTTCAAAACTTATTCTCTAAAGAGGACCCTTTCCTCAACCTCCCCTTTCCACAACCTTTATAGGGTTGTGGTCAACTGTTAACGTGTGATGTCAGTGCATCCAAGTTATTACTTTATCTAATTGAGTTATGCAGAAGATCATTAAGCAAATCACACTCTGAAAATTTCAGGCACTTAGTGGAATAAATAGTTTTGCTCCAATAAGAATTTCTATCACAACTTAAAACACCTCATCAAGTCCATCTACATTTCAAGCAACCCTTTCTTTTCCTTGTAGATCCCTTCCATTGAAACAGAAGTCAGAACTTCAGCTCTGTTCCTTTTAAGTTCTGGCCCTGACATGTACCAGTTCTTTTTTTTTACCTATTCACACAAACTTCAGACAACTGAATGCATTCACTGCCCTACAGACCTCTGCAATGCTCAAGAGTTAATAGGAGGGAAGTGGCCATTTGAAAAATAAACTGAAAATTAAGAAAACGAGAGCAAGTTAGAATGATACAATAGGGTCAAATCTAATTCACTGTCCCAAAAAAGGGGTCATAAAGTCATCCTCAGGATACAGGGACTAAATAAATCTAGCTACAAGATTTGAATGAAATATAAAAATATTAAAATGAATGTGTTAGAATTATGAAATTATTGGGTATTCATTTTTTTCCACATTGTCGTTAATATTGTTACATTGTCTTCATAATTAAGATGATTCCTCCACCCCAAAATAGAAGAGAGTAATAAAAAAAATAGAACCCAGGGCCGATGATGATTCAGAATTGCTGGGGGATTCGGAGATGAGAGCAGCAGCCACAGAAAAGCCAGCCTGAGCCTTAGCTACGAAAGTTCTGCAGATGTGGTTCAAAATTAGATGCTCACCAAAGTCCTCTTCCTGAGACTCGCTGTATTAAGCTCTGATTAGAGAGAACATTTGCTAGGCAACTGTTAATCATATTTTGAACCCCTCACACAAAAGCATTCACATTGTTAAGCACACAACCTGGATTTGCAAGACAGACCTGATTTCAGAGATTCTGTCCTGTTGTTGTCATGAGAACACACTTATTTTGTCAGATCATATGTCCTGATTTTCAGCTCAGAAAAATGTGGTTGCCATAGATACCTCTTTTAAAAATGGGATGAGAGTTGAGTAAATAGAGAAATCCCATGGATGTTACAGCAGCAAATCAATAATAAAGAGAAGAAGGAGGTGGTCATAAAACAACTCAGTCCGTACATCTTTCTGTTCCACCTCTGCCGGCCCTTAAAGGTTCAGGGTTGGGAAGTATGGTGGCAGGTTAGGTCAGGCTAAAGAGGAAAAACACAAAGAGAAAAAGAGAGTCTGATAGGTGCTGCAGGCTTTAGCCCCCCAGACAACAATTATTCTAGTGGGTCTTGAGTTCAGCAGCTTTTTCCTCTGTCTTGACTCCCTCTGACTGAAATTGTTCCCTCTCTTTTTCCTTTCTCAATCCAAAGTGAGAATTTTCTGAGTGCCTTTCTCCAGCTTAGATCTGATTTTCTGTTTAAGTAATTTATATTTACGCAAGTGGAACTAGGGCTTAATATCCCCTCCCTTCCTCCTCTCCTGCCCTCTCTCCACCAAGTTCTAAATTATAAAAAGAAAGCTTTACATCAGATGAATCCCTCTTTGGTGGAATCTGTAGAAAGCTGAAGAGAAAGAGAATTTCCTTCGATCCTTCTCTCCTTTGAGGCCACTATTCCTCCCTGTTCCCCCACCTCCTCTCCAGGACAAGACCCAGCAAAGTCAGCTCATCCCTTGAAGAGAAAGGTTGGCACAACACACCGCTGGAACGGTCCCCAAGTCTGAGAATGCAGAAGCCTTCCTTTATTTGGAAAACTGCCTCACGATGTCTATTCAGAATTTCAAATAGCTTTCCTAACTAGCATAAGAGGTCTTTATTTATCTGACAAGTAGATGTATAATCCGGGGGTAACAGGTAACTTCAGGAAGAGCATTACTTAATGTTTCAATTATTGAATTTTAAAATGTTGGCTGTATAAGTTTTTTATACTTAAACTTGACCAATATTTGCACTTGAACTTTAGAATAGTATAATTTTGCAAACTATCTTCTTAGGTACCTAATGTCTAAGGTGAATGATAGAAATTAGACATGGAGATTGTGAAGGAGGTAAAGAAAATTCAAGAATAAAAAGCAAAACATGAAATCTTTATTTGATGACTCCCTATAGAACCTTATCAAAATGCCAAATGCAGACATAAAGTCACTGGCTTAACTCTCCTCCATAGGTTCAAGTTCTCTGAAACAATCTCACAATATTTCAATCATATTTCACATAAGATGAGATTATGCAGAAATGTACAGTAACATTTTGCATTGCGGTGTCCTTTTTCCATCTCTATAGCATCCCCAGAGGCCAAGTGATGGCACCTGTGGCTCAAAGGAGTAAGGTGCCGGCCCCATATGCTGGAGGTGGCAGGTTCAAACCCAGCCCTGGCCAAAAACTGCAAAAAAAAAAAAAAAAAAGGCTTGGCACCCAAAGCATAGTGGTTAAGGCGCCAGCCACATAAACTGAGGGTGGCAGATTCGAACCCAGCCTGGGCCAACTAAACAACTGCAACCAAAATTAGCCAGACATTGTGACAGGCACCTATAGTCCCAGCTACTTGGGAGGCTGAGGCAAGAGAATGGCTTAAACCCAAGAGTTTGAGGTTGCTATGAGCTGTGACGCCACGGCACTCTACCAAGGACCATATAGTGAGACTCTGTCTCAAAGAAAAAAAAGGCAAATCAAGCCTTATAATTCATGTGCCTGTAAACATCCAGGTTTAGTTGTTGTTAGAAGTTTTTGTTATGCTGAAAAACACTTGGCTTTCCCTTCCACATCTATATTTCAAGAAACAACAATAAAAAAACCTAAATAAGTCCAAGTTTATGATAATTCCAACAATTCTGTCACAGACTGGATGTTATCTGCATTTAACAAATCATGGCTAATGTAGAAAGCATATTAATTGCAAAACACTATTAGGAAACAAAAAATCTTAAATAATTAAGAAAACAGGCACAGGAGGGAAGCTAATATCAAATAGTCTCACCAAGTCATGAGGACTTGAAGGCAGGTAAAAGTCTGTATTGAAAAATGAATGAATTTTATTTAAAGTTACTTGTTTAAAGAAAGGGAAAGCAAGATATGGTTATGATAATCTTGAAAAAAATCCTACAGGGTAAGTATATAAATTTTTCAGATGGTCTGAATCAGGAAGATATCACCTCTCCTCCCCGGCCTGCCTTTCTTAGTTCCAGCACAGGCTTATATGTTTTTTCCTCTCTCTTTTTTTAATTTTTTTACTTATGTGTCTTTCTCCCTCTGCAAATAATAATGGCCAATACTTACTGGGTGTTTCTTATGTGCCAGGAGCTTGGTTTTACGTGTGTTAAAGTCATTGAACGGTCATGACAACCCTATGGGTTCAGCGGAACCTCTCTTTCAGCGGTTCTCAACCTGTGGGTCGCGACCCCTTTTAACAATGAAAATACACTGCAGCATTAGAAAGGTTGAGCACCACTGCAAATTTAGATCATTTTTCCAAATGAGGAAACCGAGGCACAGTGGTTTAGTGACAAGCCCAAGGTGTCAAGCCCACCCCCTAGACTGGAGACAGTGACCGTATCTATTTTGCCTTCATATCCCAAGAGCCGAGTCCCCAGCGGGTCCCCAGAGGTGCTCGCGAGGGAGGAGGAAGCGGGTCCCGCTTTTGGTGACACCTGTGTCCTCGCCCTGCCAGGTTTCATGACCTACATCGTGGAGCCGCTCTTCCGGGAATGGGCCCGCTTCACCGGGAACAGCCCGCTGTCGGAGAACATGCTGAGCCACCTGGCGCGCAACAAAGCGCACTGGAAGAGCCTGTCCCCTCGGCCGCGCAGGAGCAGGGGCGGCGGCGGCGGCGACCAGGCAGGCCCGGGGACTGAGGACCAGGCGCAGACTGGCGGGGAGGGCGAGTCCCCGTAGCCGGCCTGGCCCAGCCGCCTTCAGGAAGACTCGCTGGGTTGTGGCCTGGGGCTCTTGGAACACCACCCTCCTCCTAGTCACCCGCCTCCCCGCCTCGCAAGTGTGCAGAAGCCATTCGTCACCTCCGCGCCAGACGGCAGCAACTCCATCCGTGACACGGGGGCTGATTCCACGGGCAGGCTCGGCCCCCCGCAGAACACTGGGAGTGAGAAGGAGGCGCTCTGCCACGCCCCCAGGGCCGGGCCACACTAGCACAGGCGGCAGGCCCCAGGTCTCAGCGCTTTCCTGTTGGCCATCTGACTGCTCATCTGCATGACAAAAACACCAGCACATTTGGAACTCTGAGGATATTGGGCTTAAGTGCAAAAGCACCTATGAGAGCATGAGAGAAAGTACCTTCTATTTTAATAATAATTATTATATAAATAATAATGAGTCTTTTTAACTTTTGTATTTCATGCAGGAGACAATGGATCTAAAACTTTGGACTAAGATTACTCAATGTACCCAAACTTGGACGAGGGGTCATTGTTTTGTTATTGACTTTATGCCACTTTGGGGCAGAGATTTGGCGTCTTCTCGATTTCAGAAACCACGTTTGCTACCCAACCCGAGGGGAAGGTGCTGTACAGTTCATTCCTTTGCACCATTGGCCCATCTGTCTTTTGTGGATTCAGTGACATGTTTATATTCTCACATGTACATTTTCTGTAAATACCTAGCGCTACTGATTCCCATGCCAAAATACATGAGTATTACGGGATTGCTACCTGTATAAACAATGGCACTGTGAACAGAATACTGTTAGTTTTAATACAAGAGAGTGCATTTGTAAATATGGTATAGAGTTTATTAATATACTGTTGTTTGCAGATAAAGGCCTTAACTTTACACGTCTTTCCTCTTCTGAAAGCTGCCCGATTCAAATCCTCACGGATGTCCTTCCGAACTCCCATCCCACATCCATCTTTGTGTTTTCCAGCTAAGGTCACAAACTAAAACGGAAGAAAGTCGGGGAAACATGTTGGAAACTTCACAGGCATTCCGCTTGAGACCATAGTGTTTAAACTATGGCACCAAGCCTCGTTTCCTCGGATTAATGAGCTCCTTCAGCAAGTCTGAATCAGTCACTTTTCAACGCAGCAGTGGTATTTTAACAAGCCAGCTGATAAGCTTGTGTTATGACTCTGTGTCATGGACCATGGTGGTGTGTCAGCCACAGAGGAGACATAGCCTGTCCTAAAAACCTTCTATGACCCTATCTTCTGCCCATCAGGGAATTCCCTGCTCCCACACACGCATTTGTCTGTTCTGGCTACAGTACCAAAGTACCTTTGGTTTATGGTTGGCGTGCATTTCTTTGGTGTTAACAGTAACTGGATTTTTTTCTTTTTCCTTAACTTCCTAAGAACAACTCCCCAACTGTTTAGCTGAAGTGAATATTATTTAAGTCAAGAAAATATTTCAGTTTTATGACAGACCTAACCCTCCTGGCAGGTCATTGTGGTTAATTATGGCTCTGGCTAGCAATGTCACCTTGGAATTTTGTTGCCATTTTTTCTGCAAACACTTGGCGATAAAATCAGTTCATTACAGCATTCTTCTCTAGGCTGCTACACACTGTGAATTGAACCTTTCCTTTAGAAGTTTTAACATAAGTAATGTTTGATAAAAATTGCTGATCCCCCTTTTTACCTTCAACAGTGTGGTAGTGGGAGAAGGATTGTTTCTGCCATAATCAAGCTATTTCTCAAACTGGTAGAATGACAGCTTGCTCTCATTCCCTAGGTGCAACTGGTTGGGGTTTGTTTTTGCTCCTAACACACAAACGAAATGTTAGAAACTTGATTGGTCCATAATAAGTTCATACAGAGAGACTGAGGCTTGCAGAGGTAAGGTGTAGAGGAAATTTTGGAAAGTTGGTTATATTTTCATTAAAGTAGGAGATTGTCAGATGGTGCTAAAGAAAGTGTGAAGTTCTTATGAAATGGGTGAATGATAAGTTGAAATTATTGATA
Source organism: Arctocebus calabarensis (assembly GCA_963573935.1). NCBI lineage: Eukaryota > Metazoa > Chordata > Mammalia > Primates > Lorisidae > Arctocebus > Arctocebus calabarensis. Next base: position 12,594 of record CAUYON010062127.1, read on the forward strand.
TAGATAAGAAAGGAGGTTGCAGAAACTGAACACTAAATTTGGGTGGGGTTTTTTTTCTTGTAATAACTATGACCCGACAAATGTTTCCATATCACTTTAATATTCTGACCCTATCGGCTTAGCCCAAAAGAGAATACATTGGGTATTTTTTTCTGAACCTCTCTTACTTTGGGTTTGATGGTGCAGAGAGGGGTTTTGAGTAGTTTATTTTTGTCTGTGGATCAAATCAAGGAAAGCAATTGCTGGAGACAAGAAAGTAGAGATAGGAAAGAAGACACTATTTTAGCTAATGAGGCCTCTCCTTTGAGTCTAGGAAATGGGCCTTGTTTAAATTACAATTATATTATAATTTAAATAAATAAGATTGGACATGTTCTTAGTGGTTCCAAGTTTATAGGGCAAAAGTTCTTATGTTACAATTAGGTCTTGAAGAAGAGCCACTGAGAAAACTACCAACCGGCCAATAGTTAAGCCTAATAAGTAGTCACTACTACAATAAAAGTCTGAAGTAAAATGAGACGATTCGTAAACTAGATGCATCTGTCTCCTTCATTTGATTGGAGACTGCTTGAGTTCCTCATTTGTAGGCAAACAAAACAAACTGAACAAAAAGCAGAAAAAGAATGTAAAAAATTATTTTCCCTTGCCTACTAGCTGCTCTTCTGCAATATTTCAATAGGAGTTTAGTCACGAATTAAGACGTAGCTATTGGATCATCTATAGGTTTTATCTTTAACCTTATTCTTTTAGTACACAGACCAACAAAAAGTGACTCACCAAGTTTGATTCTTGCATTGCTCAAGAAGAAAGGGCTATATTTAGTAAGCTAAAGGTAAAATCAAGATCAAATTAAGACAGAAAGAGACTAGAGACTATCACTGCCAGACCTGATAGGCAAAGCCTGCTTTCCTTTTATAATAATAGCAGCAATGAATAGTCAGGACCTTATTTATGAAACCCTGGCCTCCCCATAACTCCCTGCTAGGCTAAAATCCGGGCTCTGTTTCTCCCTGCTTACAGCTTCCCACAAAGGGATTTGGAGTATGTCCTGCAACCCTGTCTTCAGATAGTGCTTCCTACAGAACACGGATTTGTTTGTAATCTTTTCTTATGTTGAAGCAGATCTGCTCACTGATTTGAATTTGGTTATGAGCTTGCACCTCACTGTGTTTCTCCTGCTTTGTTCTTTTAAGCAAACACTTAAAACTGTGTCATTTCGTGTATACATGTGAGGTGTGAAAAAAACCACCTTGTGAGTTTTGCTCAAAATGTGGCCTGAATATTCATTGGCATGTCTAGATGAACAATTAAAAATAAAGATAATTTCTTAAAAATTACATAATATGAAAATATCCTGATTCTCCCCAGGTAACATGTTACTGGCCAACCAATTGGATTTAACCCAAAGGACCCACTGCTCAGGAGAGGAAACTTTCAAGGCAAGAGCCGAGGTGCAAACACGGGCCCAGTGACTCATTCTACTTGGGGGCTGCAGAAATGCCCATGTGGCTGAAGATGTTAGTGCCAAGTTAGGGAAACCGGGCCACCCTTCTGCTCTATGTTTACCCAGAGTCCTGATATTTTTCTGGCACACATTTGTCAAACTCATACATAAAAGGGAATAAGGTACAACATTTTAGGTTGTAAAAACATAGCAGACTCAATGCAAGAATTATTTGTAAAAAATGTGGTCTCACATTTCAGGATTGGAGGAGATGAAGAAGAATAGAATGGTTCATGCAGAACAACTGAGTGTTCTAAATCTAGCTAAAAACAGAGGAGGCCAAGAACATCACTCGTGTTTCCTAGAAACGCCCTTGTACCTTTATGTATTCTCCCATATCTGTTTTAAGATTTGCATTCAGAATTCCCACTGATTCCTTAATGCCTCCCCATATTTGAATACAAAGTCACTTTTTCATTCATGAGTATTCTGTATTATAAGGCCAAAGTCAAAGGGAGACCACAGTAGTATTACAAGTGAAGATCAGACATGAGTTTTAAAAGTTACATGGAAAGCTAGCTGAAATATTACCAAACAGGGCAAGCCCACACAAGCAGTTATATGTCAATTAAATAAATATTGATTAAGGATCTGCTATGTGCCAAATGTTGTGCTAGATATTGGAATATAAAAAGACCCAGTCCCTGCAGGAACATTCAGAGTTGTGCCAGAAACTGGCATTATCCGTGAATGCCTCTTAGATAATTTGTGAAACACATATGATTGCTCAAATGCAGCCAAAACTCCTTACTAGAGTACAGTATGACAGAAAACAGATCAGCTGCCAAGACAGAAATGGGTCCCCATGATGGTTTTGTCACTAACTTATTCTGGAAGGAAAGGGAAGTTCCTAAAACCGGTATGAAATTATTTCCAGACAATAGCGCCTTTTATAGTAGTATTATGGCAATTAAAACATTGCACGCAGAAGCACCAAGCACACTCTCTGGTACTTGGTAGATTTTCAATAGATAGAATTTCTCTCCTCTTAACAACAATAAAAACTTGGCAAACAGCCATTTCCACATGGATAAGAATGGGGAGAATTTATGGAGGTAGGGAATGTAGTAAAGAAGTGCTAGCGATTTTCACATTAGGAAATCAAACTCCTAATTAAGCCAAAGTGATTATTTTTGTAGACTTAAATTTTAGCTGATATGGTTTGAAAATGCATGATGCCCTTGTCAACCATCTCAAGGACTCAATTGACCAAAATGCTTCAAATTTTAGTATCATAAGTGCTGATTTCATCTTCAGTATTTTTTTTTCCCCTTTTAGGGAAGCAATATCATGGAGTTTTTAAACTGTGGGCTTCGGAGTCAGATAGACCAGAATTTAAATTCCTCCTTCATTAGCTGTTTAACCTGAGGCAATTAATTTAATCTTCCCTGAGCCTCCATCTCCTCATGAATTAAATGATAGTAACATCTCACTCTTGGGGTGATTGTGAGGTCAAAATTAAATAACATGCATAAAACATACAGCACAATTTGTAGCAGAAAGGGAGTACTCAATAAATGTAAATTCCTACATCATTGAAAGAAAACGTATCTATGAAGCAGGAGTTGAGATGCATCTTTTACTTTCTGTAGGCTGTGCCAATTTTTATGCAATTGAAAACACATGACCCGTTAATGAACATTGAGCATGATTATAACTACAAGTGGCCAACTTAGTCATAAAATAATCCTTCTGTTACAGACAAAATACTGTAAAAAAAAATTATTAACGAAAGAAGACAGTGTCCCTGGAGTACCAAGAATATACTGATAAAACCAGGGATGAATGAAGGACTATTTCTTCTAATTTTAAAGTAAACAGTCCTCAGCGCAGCCAGAGAGAACTAGTCTGACTAACCTAAGACTCTCCTGAAGTTGACAAGAATACAACCCTGGCTAGAGAGAAGGCTTAGTTAAATAAGCAAAACTTTACAACCTTTACAACCATAAAACCTGTCAAGTTTTCATGAATTCCATGCAAATCCTACAAGTTCCTCTGAGGTTCCCAGTAGTCCTTTCCCTCCTAACCTCTTTCTTTTCCTTTTTTTCTTTTCTTTCTTTTTTTTTTAGAGACAGGGTCTCTCGCTGTTACTCAGGCTGGAGTGCAATGATGCGGTCGTAGCTCACTCAGCCTCAACCTCAAACTTCTGGTAGTGAGCCCACTTCAGCCTCCCAAGTAGCTAGGACTACAGGCATACACCAAACCCATCTAATTTTTTGTATTTTTTTGTTTGTAGACATAGCATCTTGCTACTGCCCAGGCTGGTCTTGAAATCCTGGCCCCCAGAAATCCTCTGCATTGGCCTCCCAGAATGCAGGAATTACAGGCATGAGCCATTATGCCTGGCCCCCTAATAACTTCTTCGTCAGATCCTTTCTGACCACTGATGACAGAAGCTGAGGACACCAGGAGAGACTCTGCAAATAGATGCCGTAAATTAAATGTAGTTCTCCTAAGTTAATGTTTTCCAAATTGCATAAAAATGTGTGTGCCAAAAGATGTTTGTGAAGTGTTCCCTATTAAAAAAAAAAAAATGGCTTCATAGTCAAACAAGGTTGAGAAACAATGGATTAAACACAGAGGTTGTTCTGCCACCAGGCTTCCCGGAGCTCTCAAGTGCTTGGACATCTCCAACAAATGATACAGATGACATCATCTGTTTGGATCTAGTTTTCCTTCTGTATCATGAAACCTTCCTTAACTGTTTGAACCCAGGCTGACCTCCCCATTTATCATTTTGCTGCTTTGGTGTTGTTAAGGATCATTAGTTGTTATTTATTATCATTAATGATGTAGGTGTATGAGGGATATGTGTTCTACCCAACTTGGGGTGTAATATAACGTAGGGTTAGCTCACCTGAGTTTGTAGCTCGACTTTAGCACTTGCTAGGTGTCTGACCTTGGGCAAGTTTCCCAACTACAGCTTCTTTATCTATAAAATGATGATTAAACTATTACCTGTTCCCAAGGGTTATGGGAAAAGAGTTCATGCATATAAAGCACTTTGAACAGTACCTGGTATGTAGAAAACCAACATCTTCCTCCTAATTCCCCCTCTCAATCTTTATTTGTCATCTCTTTGATAACAGGGATAACTATCCTTAATTTCTATTCTCCATAGCGTAGCACAGAAGCTACCCACAAAAGATATTAAGTATATCTTAAATGAAAGAATGTATTTTTGACTGACAAATTGAAAACCATGTCAGAATCATATGTTCACATTTAAACCCAAACAAACAATAAACTCCAACTATAACAATAAATGTCCCAATAATTTAAATGCAGATACCTGTTTTTCAGGTCCACAATTACTATCTGATCAACTTTTAGTGTTTTGAGGCAGCAGTTCCCAGCCTTTTTGGCACCAGGGACCGGTTTGATGGAAGAAAATTCTTCTATGGATGGAGGAGCAAGAAGGGGTGGTTTTGATATGAGTCTGCAAGCAATTGATGTATCATGGTCTCTGTGCGGTCAAACCTCTCTGCTAATGAAAATCTGTGTTTGTATTTATTGATTTATCTGTATTTATTCCCCAGCGCCAGCATCACCACCTCAGCTCCACCCCAGGTCATCGGGCATTGGATTCACATACAGAGCCACAGCCTAGATCCCTCACGTGCTGTTGACAACGGAGTTCATGCATCTATGAGAATCGAATGCGACCGCTGACCTGACTTGTGGTGGAGCTCAGGCGGTGATACCCGCAATGGGGAGCGGCTATGAATGCAGAAGAAGCTTTGCTCGCCCACCATTCCCTTCCTGCTGCGCAGCCCAGTTCCTAACAGGCCATGGACGAGTGTCCATCTGCAGCCCGGGGACCACAGTTCTGAGGAATATAGTTGAGGATGACAATGGGTTTTCTCGTCCCAGGTTAAGAGCATACTCTTCTAAAGGACTTGATAGTCAAAGATTCCATCCAACAAGAAAAGAAGCTACAGAAGGACCACTAAATCGCTACCTTTGCCTAGCTAACACAAGTGTTCTATTGTAATCCACTATCCAAGAAAAGGCAGATAAATCCCAGTGCTCATCTTTTTTTTTTTTTTTTTTTTTGAGACAGAGCCTCAAGCTGTCACCCTGGATAGAGAGCTGCGGCATCACAGCTCACAGCAACCTCCAATTCCTGGGCTCAAGCGAGTCTCCTGCCTCTGCCTCCCAAGTAGCTGGGACCACAGGCGCCTGCCACAACGCCCGGCCATTTTTTGGTTGCAGCCGTCATTTTTTGCTTGGCAGGCCGGGCTGGATTCGAACCCGCCAGCTCAGGTGTACGTGACTGGCGCCTTAGCCCACTGAGCCACAGGCTCTGAGCCATCAGTGCTCATCTTTTAAACAAAAACATGGAGTGGCAGCTGAATGTCTTGTTTTCCTTGATAAATGCATTTGAGATTACAAGTAACCCACTCCTTCTCCTTTTCTCAGTAAGCAATTATATGTGCATTTTTAAAGTTTTAACCTAATGAACTAGCATGAAGGATTCGCTGGGGAGCGGGGAGGTATTTGGAACCCAGTGTATGTATGTACTTGGAACCCTGGTGTATGTGGCCAGCGCCCTAGCCACTGAACTACAGATGCTGAGCCTCAGTGAACCTTAATTTTCTCAGAAACGTTTGCCTTGATCCACATGTGAAAAAAAACAATTTATAAATGAAAACTAAAGACCTATAGTGTCATTCTATAATTACACTTTTCAACCTTGCTGAGTTGGAGACAACAAAAGTTCTGATAGATCTTCCAGTACTTGGGTTATTTATCATGATCTGAAGAATTTCTTAGCTGCTTCTACTGGCTTTAGTTACTAAAAATGTATTAATCATTCTATAAATAGCTTATCAGAAATATCCTTTTGCATCTGAAGCTTTCTTTAGCTTAAACTCTAATGGGAAGGTTGAGATCTTTTTTTCACTTTAATCAGTGTTGTTTTGGGCTTTTTTTAACAGCAAGTTTCCTGTTCTTAAACTTGCTTTAGTGACTGTCTGACCCCACCACCATCCCCCATTAGTGGAAGGCAGCCAGGCATAGGTCCTGTCCCCACAGTGACTGTCCAATCACGGCACGGTCCCCAAGGCAGCATTGCCAACAGGGTAGGATAACATGAGAAGAGCCTTTGATTGGATGGACGGGCCATGGAGCAACAGCTGTGTGCCAGGGCCCCCTGCTGCTGAGAGTTTGGGTATGTGTGGGTCATTACAAAAGTTTTGAGACACACAAAAATCAGAAGCATAAAATCCACACAGCTGAAACAAATTAAAGCCCTCCCAGCAACACAGATGAGCTGAACAAGTTGAGACTTGCACAGATGAATCAGAAAGGACAATGTTGACTGTGTTGCTTGGAAGGAAACTAATGGATCATAACACAGTCTGCTTCCAAACTTTCACAGTGACCTATGTGTGTGTGTGTCATGGAAAGGGGACTGTGTGGCCTAAAAAAGCTGACTTGAATATCTGAAGTGTCTCCTGCATGTTAATAAAGTTTTCTTTGGGCTAGAAAGCACACTATGGAGCAATTCACTGAACATAGCTGTTTCTTCTTTGTTATAGTCAGAGCTAAGTGCTCTAGGCACACTGAAAATTCATTCTGCAAAGGCTCTGACCAGATGTTAAGTATATAGGCAATCTCTGCCCACATAAATCAGATCATGTGGAAGAAGTGATCTCTGAAGGGTCATTTCATTTTCAGAAATAATAATACTGCCTATTTTGTACATTTAAAGTAAGGATTAGAGCTAATGTATATTAAGTTCCCTGCACCGTGCTTTGCATGTTATTAAAATTTGCAAACAGGATCAACAGCAATGGTGCTGCTGGGTTCCACTCGTTGCTAGGGGTTATTGAATTCTTCTTCTAACTCAAGTGAAGACCGGTGTAAGGAGAGCTGACGAGGGGAGTAGGCTGACATCCCTTGTTCTGCACCATGTGAGGGAAAACGAGCGTTTAGGAAGAATAACGATGACCACACAAAATTGCCACTCTCCATGAATGAGTCTCCCAGGGCTGCTGTACAGATTACCACACACACAAGGATTGTGCTCTCCCAGTTCTGGAGGCTGGAAGTCTGAAATCAAGGTGTCCGCAGGCCCCTGCTCCCCAGGAAGGCTCCCGGGAAGAATGTTTCCTTCCTCCTCTAGCTGCTGGTGGCTGTCAGACAGCCTTGGTGGGCCCTGGGGAGTGGCACCGTAACTTGGATCTTTGCCTCGTCTTTGCAGGCCTTCCTCCCTGTGGGTCTGTTCTCTCCTCTTCTGGGAGCACCTGCCATGGGATGAGCGTCCGCCCTGATCCAGCAGGACTCCGTCTTAACTCCTTCCCTGAGCAAAGACTTTTCCAAATACGGTCTCTTTCTGAGGTTCCGGGAAGACGTGATGGGGGGGGACTATTCAACTGAGTACACCCGGACCCTCCTCACTCACCCCATGCTTTACCTCCCACCTGTCATACTCACACTCACACGTGCACACACACTCACACATGGACACACAGTCCCGCAAACTCTCTCACACTCACACTCTCACATGCACTCACACACTCACGCAAACTCACACTCACACTCTCACACGCACTCTCACAGACTCACAGGTCTGTCAGATTGTTTTTCTTATTTTTTTGACTCTTTATTTGGAGACAATTGTAGATTCACATGCAGTTACAAGAAATAATCCAGAGAGATCCCGTAAACCCTTCACCCTCATTTCCCCAACAGTAACATCCTTCACAACCAGGAAATGAACGTTTATAAAATCCGGCGACCTTATTCAGGTTTCACCAGTTTGACCAGCACATGTGTGCGGTGTCTGTCGCATCTGTCAGAGTTCACCTGAACGAGGACATGGGGAGAGATTGCTTCCCAATCTCAATTGTTGAGATACAACTGGTTTTGCATATTTGCATTTGGAGTCTGAAGAAGTAGACAGAAGTTTCATGGGAAAGAGCATCAAAAGCACAGCTATGTTTCTTTCTTCTCTTTTCTATTCTTCTTTTACTAATTCAGATCCAGCTCAGACAAAAAAAAAAGGTTTTAAAATCCCAGAGGCATCGGTCATCTGGAGATGACAGTGTATAAGTTACATTCCATATTCCAACTTCTTCTCTCTCTCATCATCAGTGAGGTTCCAGATACTTCCATCAATTCATTCATTTATACGACAGGTGTAAAGGAAGTACTGAGCCTGTGTTAGATGTTGGAGATGGGATGCTGTCTAAAATAAGCAATTAGACCAAATTCACAGGCAGCAAATCATAGCACATGAAACAAAAAGCGAGGCAGGATTCCTGCGGGGGCACTCCGAGGGAAAGCTGCCCCGCTGCAGAGGGTGGGGGGAGCTGGAGAGGCCATCCTGGAGGAACGGGGCCCTGTGCTGAGATGTAAATGAGAGAAGAGGAGGAAGCAGGGAAGAAGAATCATTCCTGACTCAGAGAACAATGATTGAAGTGTTTTGTGGAGACAAAACATATCCCTAGAAACTTCAAAAAAGTAAAAATTATTTTGTAGCACTCTGGAGATATTTAGACGTTTGTGTAGACTGTAAGGAAAAGTTAAAGATACATGAAAATGACAGGTACATCAGTTTCAGATGAGGGAGGGGATTCAGGGAGCTGGAGATCTTAAAGATGAAGGTGGACTGGCTGCCTTTACAGTGGGCGGGAAGGAGAGAAGACCACGTGGGACACAGTTACGTCCAGGTATTTTGTGCCAGAAGTTACAAGAATTCATCGCTGGAGAACCTCTATATTCTGGGTGTGGTACACTGCACAGGTGTCTACTAGAGTGAAGAGGATGACAATAGGGCCACAAGTGTGAAGAAAGGGGAGGAAATCAATCAAATACCTGTGGAGCATAGGAGAGAGAGCTGACCACAGGGCACTCATGGCAGCATCCATCTAAACATTCTGTGGCATCTCAGCAGCTCTCAGCCCCCAGACAAAGACTGAGTAGGGAGAAGGTAGATTTTTCCAGGGTCTGGAACTTGCAGAGAAGTAACAGTGCAGAAGGGAAAGCAAGGAGCTGATTACAGTTGTAATTTAAGCTAAGTAGAAAAGGCAATGAAATCAGGTAGTGCCTGTGGCTCAGTGAGTAGGGCTCCGGCCCCAGCCAAACTGCAACAAAAAGTACCCGGGCATTGTGGCAGGAGCCTGTAGTCCCAGCTACTTGGGAGGCAGAGGCAGGAGACTCGCTTGAGCCCAGGAGTCGGAGGTTGCTGTGAGCTGTAATGCCATGGCACTCTACTGAGGGCAAAAAAGTGAGACTCTGACTCTAAGAAAAAAAAAGAAAAAAGAAAAGGCAATGAAATCAAGCTGCTGGCTAAGGACAGAATCAAGAGATAAAGGACTTTAGTAGACAAGGTGAGAAGGAAGCAACAGAAAGAGCTGGAAGTTGGGAGTCTGTGGTGTGAGGCTGTGGAAGAGCTGAACTTACACATTTCATTTTAGAGGCAAAGCAATTTTATATAAGGACAGGCCCAGGGGGTTGGCCATGGGAGCAAGTAGTTTCAAGAGAGTGGAAGAGAAGGTTATTGTAGTTGAGGAACCAAAGTATTCAGTGCAGATGAGCTATCCCCTTTGTTGCTGAAGTCACCTGGGACATTGGCAGGGCTTGGGGTGAGAAGAAGCCTGGAGCTTCTCTAGAAACTGAAATAGAAAGAACAGAATGGCAAATGATGGTGGAGACAAGGAAGTGGGAGCTTGGTGGCAAGAACCCCAAGAAAAAAGGGTTTGAGGTTCTTACCCTCTTGGTCCTTCAATGAGGATAAAGGACTAATAGTCTAGAAGTAGTAGTGAGATGTGAGGGTGACACTGATCCTATCTCCCAACACTGACCTGAAGGACAGTTGGGAGGCTTGGACATTAGGAGGCTTGTGTAGAACAGTGCCATTGGAGGACAGTTGCCATGGAGGATAAAGGAACGAGATAATGACTGTAGAGTGTGTGTATCCTGGTGTGGGAGGCCCATAGAACATAAAAATGGTCAAGAAGGAGCACTATGGCAAGAGAAGGTTGGATGATGTGGAGCATGGAGATGTGGGAGAAGATGGATGAATGGAGGAAGCGCTGTTCTTGGAAGAGGGTTGCAGGGATGGGAGAATGGATTGAGCCAGCCATTAGATCGCCATGACAATTATTCCCAATCTACCCTCCCGCTGAAGGGAGGAGATGCTCAGAGATTTACAGAGCCCTGCTAGATGCACATTCAATTTGAAAAGACAGAACTCTGAGCTCTTAGAAGTGCCTTTGGTCTGGCTTGACTGTGATGGTCCCAGAGAGGTTCTCAAGAAGTTCTCATTTCTGTGGAGGTGTCTAGAGAGTGGTGAAGGCTTGGACTGGGAGTGGGAGATGGGAATAGACTCTTTAGGAGAACAGGGATAACCAATAGATCACTCGCACACCACACGCTCTGCTTCTCCCTTTCGAGAGAGCAGAGCTCGGCCATCCTAGTATTAGAGATTCTGTGTGCAATCTGGGGCTAATGCTTTTCAATTTCCTTCATGCTATGTCTCCAAAGGTCAACTGAGAGCCCAGGCAGCTGGCTATTACAGATCTGTCAGTTTTCTGGATGAAACAGAGAGGTCTGATAAGTTTGAAAAATGAAAAGAAACCTACCTTCAATCAACCAAATGGACCATTCCTCAATGATAAAGAATATCATGTAGCAGCAACGACCAAAACTGGGCACTGAAAGGTAAGTGACTTTTGATGACTATTCCCAGTTACACGCTGGGAATGCAAGCGATCCTTGCGTAGGGTTTCAATGAAGCAGTCTCCAGATTTTAATCCAAGTACAAGGTCCTGGCCACGCAGTTCAGGAAGAAAAAGAGGCTTAGAAAATAGCCAGAAAAATAGGTTCCATTCAAGCCCTCTTACATTTGATCAGAATTGGCTCCCAAAAAGCAATGGAGAACAAGAAAAAAATAAAAATCACTCTGAGAGCATCCTCTCTGCACAGTGATTTATTAACAACTTAAGAAAGAGACTATTCCTAGAATTTGAGAACTTGCCCAAAAAACCCAAAATATTTCTTTTTCCCTGATGTTGACCTTGCTATTTAGAAGCTTCCAAACCTTTCTAGAATTATTGGTTAGAATTTCAAAGAGTTCAGAGAAGATTTTCAAATGCAACTACTTCTTCTGCTTATATTACATGCAGAGGACTTCAACCTCTGAGAATCACAGGGTGTACAATTCAATATTTAGAAATAAAAGGGCAATGTAGTAGTTAAGTCTACTATGAATAACAAGCACCAATTTCAACCAGAGTTTAATTTTTTTAACTCTTTAAATTTTTTTGCAGTTTTTTTTTTGTTTGTTTGTCTGGGGCCAGGTTTGAACCCACCACCTCTGGTATATGGGGCTGGTGCCCTACTCCTTGAGCCACAGGCTCCACCCCTTCATCAAATTTTTAAGTATATAATAATTATTGGCTTGTGCATAAATGCCTATCTCTCCTATCATAAGAACTCTGACAAGTCAACACTGCCAATTATTCATTTTCCAGTTGTGTAGACAACATGTAGAGGAAGGGAACAACTATCAGAGGCTACACCATTTATGGAAGGGAGAATGAAGAAGAACCACTTCCTAAACAAACTCAATGAGATTTAAGACCCAGGGAATATATACTCTTGGTTCAAATAATTAAAACCATGTTCTCTAAGGGGATCATAATATCTTATCAAAACATAACCAGAAATAATTTGGGCATAGAAATAGCAGAAAACTTATCTTTCCTTCTCCTAGAAACCTGAGATTATTTTCTCTTCTTGTGTATGTTTTAATATGTGAGTACAAATTAATCAAAAGTGCCTATCTCTGTTTGCACTTTTCATGAATTCTTGCACTCAATTCTTGCAATCTGACTTCTATATTAAAATGCTCCTGAAACTGCTCATCTTTCCAAATTCAGATGATACTTTTCTATGCTGATCTGATGTGATCTCTGCAACTTTTGTCATCATTGGCAGCTATTTCTTCCTTTGAACATTCTTTTTTTTTTTTTCAAATTCCCATTTATTTTTGGTTCTTGGGGCAATGTCATCTTTTCAATATGAAAAAAAGCAGCAAGTTCAATACAAAATAGAAATCTGAAGTATAGGATAGGACAAAACCAAAAGTGAGGAGAAAAAAGGCAAGAGCAAAAGGAAGAGATGAGATGTTGCAAAAAAACAGGCGGTCCTGTTCCCTCTCTGGGGAATGAAATGACCCATTTAGGTGGCAGTACATACCTTCCCACTAAGTCAGGGATATTATGTTTCTGTGAGTAAGAAAAGGTGGGGGTGGGGAGGGCATTTCTGGAAGTTTAAGGACCAAGGCTGGTCTCTCTCTCCTCCTGATCCCCTTCTCCTAACAGGGGAATGGAAGGAATCCAATGTATCAGGGAGGTGAAGTGTAAGAGGAAAGGATCATTTGGGGCAAAAAAATGCTCCCAAGGACAGAGCCTGGAGGGAGATTGAAAATGAAGATAACACTGTTAATACCTCCCTTGAAGCTGAGAGATGGAACCTGAAAATACCTAGAAGTTATCACTAAAGATTCTGGATTTTCCTCTCCTAATTCTATTCTAGGATGGAAAATCCTACCCCCTTCCTTGGAGTTACTTCTACTCTTACTTTCTACCCCCGCCCCCAACTACCTGGGCATAGGATGATGGTCATCATCTGCATTTTCGGCATTCAGATGGGTCCAGTATAAATGGCATTTGGGTGAGACCCAGCTTCTTAGAGAATTACTTTACAAACAGAAGGAAATATTAACTGGACAGATGGGAGGAATGAGCACCAGAAGGAAATATGGGGAAAGGCACTGCATTCATGATGTGATCAGGATACTCTTCTTGGATCTTGCTGATAAGGAGTTGCCCATCCAGAACCTGCTCCCCCACCCAGAGAGTGGGTCAGCTGGAAGCCCTGCAGGCAGCCACAGCTCCCTGCCCCCTTCTGTACCACAGCAGGACTGAATCAACCAGCTCAGCACCTTTCTGTACAGTGGCCCTTGGCCCAGTTGTTACCTGCCCTAGACTGACCAAAAACAAAGTTGTCTGGTCTGAAGATTTGGCCAAAGGGTCCAAACAGAGTCCATGGTCCCACGGGAGTCCATAGTCCCAGGTCCCACAGGACCCAGGACAGCACGAGGAACATATTTGCCACCTGTGGCTTCATTGCAGTACATAGAGATTCAGTCTAGCTGCCGATCTGTAGTCGACCGCGGAACTTAACTGATCAGGGACACAGAGGAAAGTATTGCACACAGAATGATTGATGAAAGGGAGGCTGGTGCTTGCTCAGGCACACAGTGACAACCCACATTTACTGGGCGTTTTTATACACACTGATCAGATAAAAGTATAGAAATAGAACAAGGAACGAACAGTGATGAAACAGCAGAAGCTGCCATGAAAATTCTTTGTTCAGCACCAGAAGCTGCTGGATACATATATAGTTAATCTAAATTAAACATACTTTCTCAACATCAGGCTGCAAGCTTAACCACAATAGTGTCTGGCTGTCTGTACTGTCTGATAGTTCCCCCAAACTTGAAGCTTGGCCATCAGTAGAAAAGAGAAAAGGACAACACACCTCTTCCTGTGACCTCTGCAAGTGCCCAACCCCCAGCTTCACCCTGCAAAGCCCTGCAATTACTTGCTCCTGTGAACATGTCCACAGATAAAGAAGTTTTTCCATCTTAGGGCAATGTTCCTTGGGGAGCACCTGAGGCCATGTCACTTGCTTTGGTTGGGAGGCAGGTACCCCTCCACAGATTGCTGTCTCAGTGGTAGGTACCGGTGGGGTCAATGCCATGTTTAATGCTGATCACCTCCCAGAACTTGGCACCAATTTGGTTGCCACACTGAGTGGCCTGGATGTGCACGATTTCCCTCATAGTTAAAATTTATTGTTTTTGCTTGCCTTGAGGTATTTATGGGGCAGATAAAAAAATTTTTATTTTCCTCTCTGCTGGTCACAGGCTAAAAGACTGGAACGTGCCCCAAAAGCTGGAGCAGCGAGGTCTGAACATGCCGACTGGAAGGTTCTGAGAGGGAGATGCAGAGGGGAGGGTGCAGGAGGTCCCTTTGAACATTCTTTTTTTTTTTTTTTTTTGTAGAGACAGAGTCTCACTTTATCGCCTTTATCACACTGCTCACAGCAACCTCCAGCTCTTGGGCTTAAGCAATTCTCTTGCCTCAGCCTCCCTAGTAGCTTGGACTACAGGCGCCCGCCACAGCGCCCGGCTATTTTTTTGTTTTGCAGTTCGACCGAGGCCGGGCTTGAACCCGCCACCTTCGGAATATGGGGCCAGCGCCCTACTCGCTGAGCCACAGGAGCCGCCCAACCTTTGAACATTCTTAATTCACATCATATTCTCCTGTTTTTTCTTCCCACCTCTTATAGCCATTCTCTTGTAAAGTGGCCTGTCAGGATAGTTTGTCCCAGTTTTAGCACTGGAAGTACCATGTCCCAAGAAACCCCTCACTCCAGAGCA